>RPOG01003801.1:0-32540 GCA_008086565.1 Thalassoma bifasciatum | reverse complement strand
GGACAAAAGTTTTTTACATTTCTCAACAGCTTTAAAATTCTTTTTATTTGCAAAGAATGTTTTATTTAAAAAGGTTCAAGCATAAAATAATGCCACTGTATTTTTAATTTCCATTTACAATAACTGACATTCAATTTTTAGAGTTTAATTACTGTGGATACTTGTCAGGACGGTTGCACCACCTGACATTTTGGGGGTTTGAGGAACCAAAACACAAAAAAACATGTTATATTTTAATAGTTTAAAGATGTGTTCAAATAACACAGGTTTCTTAGAATAAAGAAATACATGTGATGAAATACTCAATTCATGATGGAAGGAAATATTGCACTCGGACACAAAAAAAGGGGGACGTCACATCATTGACCCATGTACATTTAAAAAAGTGCAAATAGAAAACACGAGTCACAAACAAGAGTTACAGAGTTATTTTGGGTAAAAGCGGTGAGAAAGGTGTCTTTTTAATGTGGTCTTAAAGGTGGTTTCACTTATCACTTTTTTGATGCTTTAAGAAAAAAACAACTTTCATTTTCTCTCTAGGAAACTATGTTTAAAGATGAAGTGAACAAGATTAGAGTCTGGAATCGAAACGTTTGCTAACAAATACAAGGATTTGACTTATAAAAGACATTAAAGTAGAGTAAAAAGTAGAAAAAGAGCAAAAGTAATCCTTCAAATCAGGATAAGTGAAAAATTAACTATGCACGATAAGCATAAAGATTAGGCTGTGCATTTTTATGAAACTGTACAAGATGATTGTTGACGTCCGATCAGAGTGAAATATAGAAACAGCAAACTGTTAATTTTACAGATTTTATAATTGTTTTTGAAGAAGTGACTTCTTAAATCACCTGTGACTTTAAATGTGGAGGAACTGCAGGCTGCACACCTGATTCATGAGCTTTGGACGGCGTTAACCCCCCATTCATTACATTTCATCACCTGCGATGTCACGTCTACCTGGCACCACCTGCTCCCCCCTCCCTCCTCTCCTCCACCACCTGCCTCTAAGGTAAACAGACACACCCTGCTCCTCCTGCTCCTCCTGCAGCTAAAGTGGAGTTCACCTGCACGGGAGCACAAACGGAGCTGGAGCACGCCCGATCCACGCATCACCTGAGGAGGGAGGGATCAACGCCACCACCGTCGCCGCCGCGGGCCTTTTGTTTAGCTGCCATCACTGAAAAATCCTCCCCGCCAGGTCGTGTTTGCTCTTCTCTTCTTTCACCTGTCGACACACTGCTCTCTTTCATCTGCAGGGTTCATCATCCCTGGAGGCGCTGAAGACATTATCTCAGCGGAGGAGGAGGAGGAGAAGCCACAGGTAAAGTGACGGAGGTAGATCGCGCTGGAGGAAACTTGAAAGAAGCTTCTCCGTGTTTTTTTTTTTCCTCTAAAACTGAACTGATATGAACAGAAGAGGAGTGCAGGTGAAGGGCCGCCGCTCCCCGCTGAAGGCCACACCAGTCTTTGTAGTCGGGGTCGTTCTTGTCGTCATAATACTCTGTGTTTACCTGGAGATGATGCTGACGTTTCCATGGTGACTGAACGCTCAAACAGCTGTTACTTGTATATGATTGTGTTTGCAGCAATAAATAAATGTCTAGAGTTACTGAACAGTCGCTCCGAGTGTGTTTTCATTCTTATTCTACTATAAACTTTTTCTGCAGAGCCTCCTTTTGTAGATAAAATCATTTTCAAGCCCCCGTACTCTCCTCCACCAGCCACATGCTCTTAAATCATTAAGTTTTACAAGGGGCCACATGTTGGCCGCACCAACAGGAGCATATTAACTTTTTCCCCATTTTAAAATACATTTACTTTTATATTTTGATTATCTGCTACTGGTAACCAAAAGAATAAGGAATTTCTGTAAATATGTGAAAGTAATTAACAGTAAAAACACAAATAATCATAGTATTAGCGTTTCATTTGACATTAAGCTTGTTAGTTCTGACATATACTGTATATACTTAAAGCAATTTCATACAAAATTATAACATTTTTAGCTTCATTTTACCACTTCAGTGAGAAAAATAAATCTGACTTGAGCTTAATCAAGCACAAATCTGGATGAATTCTTGAGGGAAGATCTTCAATGATATCAGATCTTGATTTGAAATGAAAAATACTTTATTAATCTCAGAGAGGAAATTTCAATATTGTAGTAGCAGTTTCTTTTTTTAATGAATAATAAAACAATAGTGATACAATATAATAGTATCAACATGTCATTTTGCTGAAGGTGATGGCTGCAGGCAGGAAGAACCTTAATAAATAATTTATTCACAACTTTAGCTTCACTTTGTGATATCTTGCAGAAAATGACAAAAAAATATCCAAAGTTATCGCTGAAACACATTTTTCTTTTAAGACTAAAATATTAAAATATCACAAGTGGGACTGCAACAGGTGTATTTTAAACCTTAAATTATAATTGCGATAATCTCATTTTAAGTTGTGGATTAAAATCAGGAATTTATCGACATATGAGAATTTGTCAAGATCACTCAAAAAGTCCTCACAGTCCCTTTAAAATGCAACAAAACATTAACTGTTAGAGTGTTTCGTTGTATGTCAGTGCCCCAGATAATGGAGTAACACTTAGAAAACAACTAACAACGTGTAAGATTGTGTATTTTTCTAATTTCATTCATTTTTATTTTGCTTATTGCATCACAAAAATATTTATCTTACTTGACCTTTAGTGTTCAGTTGTGTTCACAAATAAGTTTTGTTCAAAAACAAAACATTTAGATGAGGCAAAAAGGGTTTGTAAACATTAATTTAGATTAAAATGATGTTTCTTTGTTGAATTAGAGTTTTAAACACACAAACTAGAGGAGGGGAGGGAGCGCATTTCCTCTCAGTAAATGCATAATGCTGAAATGCTGAGCCACAACCTTTACCTTAACATCTCCATTGAAGCAGAGCTGAACTCAGTGACCTGACCCAGCCTTTTTTTATTAAATCTGGACCTTCAAGGGACTTTCACCTCCTCCCACTGCTATGCTCAGCATTTCAACGTAACTAGAGTGTTGCTGTTAATGCAAAAGAATCTAATTGCACTGTATTGTGTGGTAAAATTATGGATTAAAAAGTCAAATCTTGTGAAAAGTGCTCTGGAAATTGTGTTAGAATCCCCATTGTACTGCAGTAAGTGTGCTTCTAAAAATTCACACAGATTTGTAAACATATTAAACGCTTTATTGGGAATGATGCCACTGGGTCCCTCAGCGAGACATTCCTTATTTCATCAGGTCGTCCCAGATATTTAGAAAGTGTTTGATCTAGGCCAGCTCAGGCAGCCGAGGGGAAACAAGCGGCCAAGTTAACTGGTTCACGTCACTCATCGACTTCTTTTAACAGATACGGGTTAAATTTACCGAGGGATGAGGACTTTCTGGCTCAAAACACCTCCTGACCTATTTCCAGACGCTCCTTCCTCCTGCACAGAGTGATTTTTCTGACACTAAGCAGCTTATTCCATATTTACATTCATTTAAATTCACTTTCCAGGTCAAGAAAAACTGCAGAGAGGGGAGTTCAGGCCGGGGCTAAACAAAGCAGCTGCTGTCACAAGCCATCAGATTCTAATAAGGCATAACCCAGTCCTGGGTGGGCGAGGGAAGCCGCTGTTTTTCTGCTATTTCCATTTATAGACTGCACCAACGAGCCCCCTGGGAGAGAGCTCGCCGTGACTCATGTCTCCAGTGCTTCTGGTCCAGACTGCGCTCTCCTCTTCCTCCCTCCTTCCTTCATCACTGCCTCTTTCTCCCCCCCCCTTCACATCGCTTCATTTTCTGTATTTCTCTGCTTTGTGCTTTCTTTCATTCATGCAGGATGAAGAGAGACGGTTGGGAAAGAGGAAGAAATGGAAAGAGAGGAGGAGGAGAAAGAGGAGGAGGAGGGAGGTCAGATGATGATGATGATGATGGGAGATAAGCGCTGAATCACTCCCATGTAAATAGAAGCTACAGTACAGACGGCGGCCATTTCCCAGAACTGTTGTTGTGTAGAAACGGCAGAGTCAATATGGGGGGATGTCTCTCTCCTCTCTCTCTCTCTTTCTCTCTTTTTTTTTCTCTCTCTCTCTCTCTTTCTGTCTGCCTTTCCCAGCACAGCAGCCTGCAGGCTTTTCAGCATCACGTGGTCCTGCTTGTCCTCTCTCTCCTCTCTCTCCTCTCTCTCTCCCTTTGGTTATATTCCAGTCACGGCACCCCCCCNCCCCCCCCCTCCCCCCGTTTCCATGCTTTCATGATTATTTTTATCCCTACAAGGTGGCTTTAACCGTTTCTGGCAGGGTATGAGAGAAAAATAAGCTGCGCAGATTTCAGACGGAGCTAAAAATACGAGAACAGCTCAGCTGCTGCACATGAAATGTTCTCTAAAAGCTGCTCCACAGTCGGAGGAAATGTTTTCAGCTTATTGAATTAACAGCTTGGATATTACAGCATGTACAATCTGTGTTTACATCGCCCACACTGTACCCAGAACTGTGCCGAAGTTCACGTTTGAAGTCTGAGTCAAAACTGACCAATCAGGCATCAGCAGGTTAAAGTGTCTGCTGGATCAACACGAGCTCTGGAATTCTGGGATTAATGCCAGACTATTGTCCTGATCTCACAATTCCATCTTTGATATAAGAATGCTACATATGTTAGACTTCAGATCTCTGACCTTGATCTCAGATTTCCACCCCTGATTCCGTTCTTGACCTTGGAATTCCTTCTCTGTTCTTCAAACTCTGCCCTTTATTCCATCTTTGAGCTCGGAATTCTGCCTTTGATTCCATCGATCCTGGAATTCAACCTGGATTTTCGATCTCTAAACCTTGATGATGAATTTCTACCCTTGATTCCATTCTTGATCTCAGAATTCTGCCCTTGTTCTTGGAATTCTATCCTCAATTTTGGAATTCTACCTTTGATTCCTTCCTTGGTCTCTGATCTCTTCCCCTTGATTGGTTTCTTGATCTAGGAATTCTGCCCTTAATCTTATTATTTAATCCTTGATTTTGGATTTCTGCCCTTGATTCTATTCTTAGTCTTGGAATTTTACCCTTGATTCCATCCTCAATCCTGGAATTCCATTCCTTAACTTGGAACTCCACCTTTGATTCAGGTCTTGATCTTGGAATTCTGCCCTTGTTCTTAGAATTCTCTCCTCACTTTTGGAATATTGCCTTTGATTTCTTCCTTGATTTTGGAATTCTGCCCCTCATCTCGAAGTCCTGCTTTTGATCTCAGAATTCTTCCCTTGATTGGGTTTTTGATCTCAGAATTTGCCATTAATCTTATCATTTTATCCTTGATTGTGGATTTCTGCCCTTGATTCCATTCTTAGTCTTGAAATTCTACCCTTGATTCCAACTTTGATCTTTGAATTCTACCTATGATTTCATTCCTGATCTCGGAATTCCATTCTTGATCTTTGAATTTCATTTTTGATCTTGGAATTCGACTCCTTACTCCATCTTAGATCTTAGAATTCCATCCTTGATCTTGGAATTCTACCTATGATGACATTCCTGATCTTGGAATCCATCCTTGATCTTGGAATTCTACCCTTGATTCCATCCATGACCTTGGAACCCCATCCTTGATCATCCTTGATTTTGGTATTCTACCTATGATGTCATTCCTGATCTTGGAATTCCATTCTTGATCTTGGAATTCCGCCCTTGATCTTGGAATTCTATCTATGTTTCCATCTTTGATCTTGGAATTCAACCTATGATCTTGGAATCATCCTATTAGTGGTTGAAACTGGCTCCAAAACTCTCCTTGAATGTATGAACAAACATAAATACATGAAAGTTCCTCTAATAGCTCGTGCAGCCACAGATGTCACCGGTGTTCCAGTGTAAAGTGTGACCCTGTTAACTGGTGACTGTTAACAAAACATATTAATAGTTTTCCTAAAAGATAAATCTGATGAATTTGTTTAGAGCTTAAATTTCACAGAAGTAATATAGCATGTATCTGGGAAAACTAAATAGTTTGAACGAATGTACGGAAAGAAAACTTCAAGCCTAAAAACGGAAATCCTAAAAGTCGAAATGACCCACAGTCCCTCCAACACAGAAACCTGCTGTGTTTGTACTTTATAATTACATGTGCGTGTGGGTGGTGCATAAGCGCCCTGTGCTCATGCTCGAGTGTATCCTCCAGACTGCCACGTTCCTGCTCCGTTACCACGCAACCAGGTCAGAACAACACGGACCTTGCAGAAGCTGAATGGCCATTTTGGGTAAAAGCTCTCTGCAATAATAAACAGCTTCTGGCACGGAGGAGTTGTTTTCCAGCTGCAGATCGGTGCCAAAATACAGAATTAACTGCAATACCATTTACTGCTGTGGAAAAACATCAGCCGTCCAAACCCACATACCTACCGAGGCTTTGAACGGCTTGTAATCCCTCTGCAGCGAGTTCAGCCTGCTGCCAAATAAACTACCGCACAGTTATAGTGTTACGTTTGTTTAAACTCGAGCGTTTTCTCCGTGTGAGGGAGCATCGCCAGGCAGAAAAGTAATTTAGTCTCCTTAAATCATCCCCTTTTATCTAAATTTGGCCACAGCTGCTCATTGTTTTCGCTGGTAGCCCGGAGATGTCTTTACATGGGGAAGATAAGCCTTATAAGCACAAAACAGCTGTCTTCGATTTTTACAACGTCGGAGCAGGAATCCTTCATGCTTATTTTGAAATGGCGCCAAAGATATTTGGAGCGATTTGAAGGAGATCAGCTCAACTTTAGCCTCCATCAGAAGAGGGGGAGTCTTTGCTGCTGCACCCAGAATCAGTCAAACGTCTCCGCCCTGCACGTGTTTCATCTCTTCCGCCTCTTATATCCTGCCAATTATCTCCTCTTTGACGTGAATCAGTGAAAGCACATGTGAGTACAGCTTGTGCAAAGCATCAAGGCTGCAGTTTGTGCTGAGTTGTGGCTATAAGGGCCGTGCTGTGTTAGCCTTGCGCTGACATGTCATCATCACGGCCTCCGTGACCACTCTGCTGGGTTTCTTGGAATCGCTGGGAACACGGTTATTTTCCCTGGCAGCGGGCCACGTCACACAGATCCGTCCACAGAGTGTGTTTTGTAATCGAGTCAGATTGACTGGACGAGCCGGTGGAAGGAGGGCAGGGCGTCGCGGGAGAGCTCAGGCCACTCGGGTGCAGCTCCGCCCACGCCGCGGAGCGAGGCAGAGGGTTTGTGGAGGTCGCCCACCCTGCTGTCAGTGCCCCTCCACGCTGTGCATGTACTGTACTGTACTCACAGCGGGCTGTTACACTCTCACAAACACAAACATGCACATTTATCACCAGCTGCACACACATTTAGAGCTGTCTGTGAGCTAATGCTAATTCTGAGTCTTCACTTGACTCTTAACTGTGGTTTTGTTCAGGATTAGAGAGTGGGGGAAAGTTATTTAAGACCAGGAAAACACAAGAAACTTTTAGATAACTGCAATATTTCAAAATCTTGGGAGCTGATGAAGAAGTGTAGAGGAAAACAAAGTCTGAAAAGGGTCAAAACTGAAGCAACTATTAAAGGGACTGTGAGGACTTTTTAAATGATCTTGAAAAGTCTCATATCTAATCACAGTCCTGATCATTATCCCCAATTTAAAATGAGATTATCAGTGCGAAAACTATGTGATTTCAAAATGCTGATACCTAGCCCTCAGGAGCTAAAGGCTAAAACACCAACTAAGGGCAAAAACGGGAGCTAAAAGGCTTAAACTTGAGCTAAAAGCGACAACAGGGGCTTATCTGTTTGTGCTAATGTTCATTCCTGTCCACATGCAGCAGGGCAAAAACACAAACTAAAGGCTAACACAGGGCTAATTACAGGCAATTACACAGACTAAGGGCTAAAATATGAGTTAAAGGCTCAAGCACAGCAAAAGGCTATTACACCAGCTAAGGGCTAAAACAGGAGCTAAAGGCTAACACAGGGTTAAAGAATTAAACACAGACTAAAGGCTCAAACGCAGGTTAAAGGCTAAAACATGAGCTAAAGGCTCAAACAGGAGCTATAGGCTTAAACACCGGCTAAAGGCTAAAACACCAGCTAAAGGCTAAAAAACAAGCTAATGGCTAATGTTGATTCCTGTCCACATGCAGCAGTTATTCTGCAGTGATCTGTTCAAACCTCAATAAAACCTCAATAAAACCCTCAATAAAATGAAGAGCCAGGTTACGTTTGCTCTGCTTGGTGAGGTTGGAGTTGGTAGATGAGACCTGGTAGGACAGAACCAGGATTCACTAACGTTACTGACATGTATCAGAGCACCGAGCTGTGAGGAGCTAAGCTAAATGTAGCAGGCTACTAAACTACGCTACAAACTTACAAAGTTTGTTGTCACTTTTCAAACAACAGAGCTGTAACTGTTGATAAATACACTATTTGTCCTGTTGTATCTGGTAAAAAGTTAGAGAATATTTCTAAAAATACAGAAGCATTTGTTGTTGTAGTGAGTTGTTTACGTCCTCCTGAAGTGTAACAGGGGCCTTTAAATCCTGAAATATCGACCTGGTGATGATTTTCAGTGTTGTGACAGAGATGTTGCTCTGTTTAGAGCTCATCTATCCTGTGTTTACTCCTCCTGTTGTTTACTCAGCTCAGGTTGATCCAGAGTTCACCAAAGACACCAGTATCTCTTCACAGCTGTGTGTAATTAAGATGGACCGACTTTAGCTGGATTAAAATAGCATCATGTGATGATTAGCTCCCCGTTTTTAGATCTCTAAACACAGTTTACGTCCATAAACGTCTCCTAAAGCAGTGATCAGGGACGTCTTCCAGCTCCAGTCGGGATAATTACGGTTCATTTTTCTCTCAGATGAAGTCTTTTTGGAAATTGTAGGAGAGTATTTTGGGTTCAACCACTGGTTTGTTGCACAAGTCTAACCTCTGTTTGTGTTTTATTTAGCGCTCCTTATTGTTTTGGAGGAACTGCAGCAGACCGTTTTGTGTTTCTGGTCCCAAAATGTTGTCTTACTTCCTTTTTGTTGTCTTTTCATTCACATTAACTGCATCCTTAGCTCTTTTAGCTCAAGGCATCCCCCAGGGTTTCCTGCTTGGTCCCCTCCTGTTCATCATCTTAAAAACACAACGCCATCCGGAAGTGTCCTCTTTTTAGTCAACTTTGCTCTCTTTGTGGAAAAGTTCATCAAAAATCATGAAAATGTAGTTCCCAGTCGTGGGTTGTACCTCTTCTGTTGCGCACACGCATATGAATGAAGAAGTGCGTCAATAAATAGGTCTCACCAATGATCTGAATGGCTATAGCTGGCTTTGTGTGTAGGATTGGCCACTGTAAAAGTGACTGACAAGCCACTCAGTAAGCAAACAATTGTCAAATAGAGCTTTTATGCAAAACCACCAAGCACTATTGGTCAGTTCAGCAGGGTACACTTATTGTCTATCACAAGCTGCCCTGGGATGAAAACTCAACAGAAAATGATGAGGTCACTTTTGGCTTGCAGCTAGAACCCTAAGGAAAACAAAACCCACCCAGCTTTGCCAGATTCACATTGAGGAGGAAATATTATAAGACCAGAGCCGTAAAAAGTTTATTATGGGACTTAATGGAAACTGATTCACTTTTGGACTCAGCCTCTAGTGGTTGATTTAAAAACTGCAGTTTTTACTTATGTTTCTGGTCTTAATAAGTCTCAGTATTGGAGATTTCTACCTTAATGTTTTGGGAGTAATTTGCCTCAGTGATTTATCTGTTTATTTTCATTTAGAGAGATTTTTTGAGACATTTTTCTGTATGTAGAAAACTTAAGGGCCGAAAAATAATGTGACTAGGAACACATAAAAAATTGTAGTACCCAAATTCACCACTAGAGACTTGCTGTGTGAACGAGAAAATGAGCTAAAAAGCGCAGAAACTAGGCTGCAAACATGCTTATTTCTAATGATAATTTTTTATCATGTGGCTCTATGGAGACTGACCCACTTTGGCCTCTGCCTCGAGTGGACACACAGGGAACTGCACCCCATTTTTGAATATTCAAGTATCTCTTTTTTCCCCAAGAAGGACATAAAGGAAGGCAAATGTGTCCAAAGTCTTGCTCGCCAAGGCTGCACCATTGCTACAGACTTCAGATTTTGGTTTGATGAGGATTCTGGGTCCAGCAGCCTGTTTTATATTCACACAGCATACTTTATCAACCTCACACTGCAAGTGCACTTGTTAAATTTCACACAGCCCATCTATGAAGCAATCAGCTCGCATTATTTGACAAGTTCAGCTTCACTTCTGACATCAATTAGCGCTCTCTCGTCGGGGTTATTTTTAGCGTTGACTGACAGAGAGCGGGCAGGAGCATTAACAGCTGTGAAATGACTCTGAATGGAGCTTTCAAAACCATAACACAGAGCGAAGAAGCTGCAGACAGACAACCCAGTGTTACTGAGTGTGTGTGTTTGTTTGTGTGTTTGTGTGTGTGTAGGGTTAGCGATGCTAGCCCTTGCATTGGTTTCTGCTGGAGTCTGGCCAATGTCATTTCACAGCGCTAAGTCTTGTAAGATAAGATGGGAGACATCAGACCCTGACCAGCTCAAATGAATGGGATGTCACTTCTGCTTAGAGCCACATGCTTTGTCCTCTGCACCATCAGTGTGTGTGTGTGTGTGTGTGTGTGTGTGTGTGTGAGAGAGTGTGTGTGGACTCTAAACAGAGAGGACATATCCAATCCTACAAGGAGAGAGTCCCACTGTCCGCAACCCCCGTCCACTCCGGGAGAGAGAGGCGAAACATCTGCTGAATGATAGTTGATTTTTAACATCTTACATCCAACCTAACTCTGTCTTTTGTCCCACACAATTTTTTCAAAGCTTAAACTGAAGAACCTCAAGGTCATAATTCATCAGTGATGCCTCATTTGAAAGACTAAAACCCTGAATGTCAGAAAACGTCCTATTTTAATAACTGGCTTAAGTCCACATCATGATAAATGCAGCTGTAACACTATTTTCCTCTTCGCTTTTTGTAACCATATTTGAAAATCAACCACATCAAGATGCTTCATGACAGACATACAACATCCGCCACATCACTTCTACACCTTCTCATCTACATGTGGGTGAAATTTGAGCTTTCTAGGTAAAACATTGTAGGAGTTGGAGAGTTTTTAGTCTCAGGTGACCAAACACCAGCAGAGTTGTACTCACTGTCTACACTCTCATCCGAAGTGCTCAGTGTCCTTTTTTTAGTCAACTTTGCTTCCTTTGTGGAAAGGTTCAACAAAAAAATCATGGATTTGTAGTTCCAAGTTACAGATTGTACATCTTCTGTTGCGCATATGCATGTGAATGAAGACTTGCGGCAATAAATAGGTGTCACCAATGATCTTAATGGCTACAGCTGGCTTGATTGGTTTCTGTACCAGTGATCGACAGGCCTGTTAGCCAATAAACGACCCTCTAATAGAGCTATAACACAAGACTACTACGCGTTATTGGTCAGTCAAGCAGGGAGCTCTTGTTGTCTATCACAAGCTGTCATGGGATGAAAACTCAACATAAAACAATAAGATGACTTTTGTCTTGCAGCTAGAACCCTGTTGAAAACAAAGACTTGCAGCTTTGTCAGATTGACATTGAGGAGGAAATGCTCTAAGACTGTGAAGCTGCTGTTATTGATGAGAACGGACACGACAGACAGACAAACAACGGACTTTACAGGAGAAATTTCACCACTTGGAATAATTTGATGAAACTTTTGATATGTTTGAACTCTGGATTCCTCTGGTGGAAAGGAGAGTGAATATTCAGGGTACGGGCGTCAGGATGTGACGTAATGACCCCAAACAGGTAGGACGTCCCAGTTGTTGTGAGTGATTCTTTCACTAATTACGTTTTGTTGGTGAAGAAAACTGTNGATCACAGAGAGGAGACATGACGGGGGTGGGAGGGGGGGGCTGCAGACTGAAGTCCTGCCTGGATACAGCCCAGGACACAATGGCATCATGTTTTTATCCACAAATCACAAAGGTGGCCTTCTCTGTGTCCTCAGGCCGCATCGTGACCTCTGACCCTTTTTATTCTGTCCAGTAACATCAAAGGATTCAATGATCTGAAGTTGTGTTCACACCAAACAAGAATCAAATCCCTCATGAAGTCAATTATATTTACATTGAGTCAACGCAAAGAGATAATGAGACCTCATTTAACCTCCTCTACCCCACCAGGTTGCAGCAATTCGCTCGCCATTCCTATGACGTCATCAAGGTATAAACAGTAACATCTTTGTCGAACATCAGAAGGCTTTACCGCGTAAGAAAGTTCTTTACATTCCAGTTGCTAAGTTAGTTTTACAGTTTTCTTGACCAATAAAACAAAAGTAGTGAAAGAATTGTTCAAATAGGAGCCACAGTTTCTCCAAAATGTCTTTGTCCAGTTGTATTTTCTCTTTTTAGGACTTAATGTAACTCCAAAACTCAAAATAAAAATGTCAACTGTGGAAAAAAACAACCCCCTAACAGGTTGAGGCAGCCAACTTCATGGCTGAGAGATCTTAATATTATGAACACGTGAGAAAACTGCAATACCATGAGTCACCACTAGAGGCTGAGTCTGAAAGTGAGTCAGTCCCCATAGAGCACCATGTTAAAATGTCGAAGTTTACAGGAGCGTCAAATATGTTTACAGTCTGGTATTTTTTTCTTTTTTAATCTACAAAAGCTGCAGGATTGTGAATTTTTCTTATTGGGAAGTTGAAAAAAAAATTCAGGTATGACAAAAAATCTTTATCATCAAAGTATCATCCAGGCTACCTGAACATTTTTTGTTAGTTTGTCCTTGGAAGAGTCAGAAATCTTGCCCAGAAAGCTCATCTTCTCCTCTTTCAGGAACCATTCGAATGTTTTGCTTGCTCAAATAGTTGAAGAGTTACGGTAATGACAGCTTGCATCAACTATTGCCTATGATTGGAGCTTTGTTGCACATGGTTTCCTATACTGCACCATAAAACCCTTGATGTTCCTTAAAGCTTGTTTATTGTCCTTTAAGTAGCCACTTAAATTTCCTTGCTTGCCTAAGTGGTTGAGGAATTACGGTAATTTAAAGAGCACTTATAAAACTGGACAGCTGGCGCTTTGATGGGTTTTTAAATGAAACAATTCTGGAGAAACTACAGATCAAATTTTGATGTTTTCTTTAACAAAAACAGAAAAAGAATGTAACTAACAGGAGCTTATTTTTTTTAGACTTGGACTGCAGTACCATAAGTGGCCACTAGTAGCTGCCTCCTTAAGTGAGTCACTCACCAAACAGCTCCTTGATAAAAATAGTTTGTCTCAGTAGCTCATTTCTCCTTGATTTCATAAATTGCTTAGCTGTTTACAGCAGATTAAGGGGAGGAAATTGAGGGGGCGTGGCTATTATGACTGCTACTGTCTCTTTAAGAGCCTTCAAGGTATTCGGGAACTCTGGAAGCCAACATTCCGGAATGTTTCTCAGTACAGAGCAGGGCGTTTCTGATTGGTCAGTGTATGTTTATGATCCGTGACCATACAGTTTGAGACTCCAACCACGTGGCTTTTCGCTTGATCACTTTTGGCGCCAGAAAACCAACGTAGCGCCTTCCACGGCGTCGTGAAGGCAGTTAGCGAATAACCGCGTGGTTGGAGTCTCAGAGGCTGTGTCCATTTTTGATCAATCGATGGCGGGGAAACAGAACCAAACATTAGAAAAAGACGACATTTGAGGGATGTGCTGTGTGTTCAGTCCGCTCCAGCATCGCCGCGTCCTCCGGCTGGTGGAAACAAATGAAACGGCGTCAGCGTGGCGCTCTTTTGGCCCGCTATCCGTATCAGCGGAGTCATTTGTCCGCCTTGTCCGCGTCTGTTCTTTTGAAGGTTTTACTCTTTCATCCCCCGTCATTTAATCTCGCCCGTCATGACAGCGGCGCTCTCGTCCCTGTGTTTCCACGCAGGGGCGAGCGGAGTGTGGGTGGGTGGATGATTGATGCCGGCGGGCCCGTTGGCGCTGGTGCAGAGTGGAGCGGGGAGCGTGCGGCGCCGCGAGATGATAGAGGTGGAGTATGATAAACGAAGAGGTGATGAAACGCGGCCTTTGAAGGGTAACTATTTCTGTTCTCACCTCAAGGGTTCATTATCTCCTCCTGATTCCAACAAGGCCGTGAAACGACGCATCTTTACCTCTGACGTGTTTCTAAATTTGAGCTCTGGAAAGACGCTCGAATCAAAACAAACACAGCTTCAGCTTTTGAACATCACTCCGACTTCATTCCCATCCACTCTCTGCTGCATCACATCCTCCTGATTGCTGAATAAATCTAACCGGGCTCCGCTCGGCATTAATATTCCAATCAGCTCCTCTATCAGATAAAGGGGAGAGACAGACTCCTCTTCATCTCTGAAAACACCAGCTGTGCGGAGCCGTGAGACATGCACACACCAACACTGAGCTGTAAACACGGCGCTGCAGACACATTAATAGATTCATACATCCAGGCCGACTTATATAATTGAGGAGTTTGCGGGGGGGGGGGTGCATGAATTTTGCATGGCGCTCATCCTGCATGATTCACGACGCTGCACAGACTCTTGTTGTTTCCCCTGAAGAATTCGCCGGCTTCAAATTCGAGGCACCTGCACGCCATCAGAGGAGGGAAAACACGGCGAGGAGCGGAGCACCCACGCAGGGCAGATAACACCTCCTGCAGGCAGGTGGGTGTCGAGATGCTGCTGGCGCCCTGAAAGTTCCCGCTTTACACCCCGACTCCTCTTTCTCTCCGACTACAGAAATGAAAATGTGTTGATTCTTTGTAGTGCCAAACAGATCAGCTGCTTTATGAATAAGAAAAGCTAGATTCAGTCTATTTCCATCATTTATCTGGTTAAAATGATTCCTACATTGAAACAACAAGCCCCCAACAAGTGATCTAAACTCTTTTTTTTTAGGTTCGACTTGAATATGACCATACAGATACTTCTCACAATCAGAATTTATTGGGGGTAGCAGAGGACGTACTTATGTCATAAACCAACATTTTTTATGTGAAATTAAATGTACACACATCTAATTTATACCTGAGTGAAGAAAATTCAAATGGTTCAATCCATCAACAACATTCGTCTTTATTCTTAACAAATCCCTTATTGATTCTTTACCTTACACCAGAGTGGACAGACCTCACTTTAACTATTCTGCCTCAGTTAGTTTCACAAATAAACTCGAACGCAGGATTTTCTGCTTGAAGTTTCACTCAAGAAGCTGTAAAACTGAACACACAAAGAAATGTGTAAGTCTCGCTCAGGAGATTCTAATTCAATACATTCAACATGTTACTCGTGTCTTAATGAACAAAAAAACATAGAGAAAACAGCATTAGCTTGATGCTAATGTGTATGGGAAATTGCATTGATATGCTAGTGGTTTGCATACATCAATATAACTCTGGTTTTAGAACAGAATTTCAACTTTCATCACAGAAACATGTCACAATAACTTTTTGTGAACAATGTTGGATGTTATTTTTTCTTGTTAGCTTTTATTCATATTGAAGCCAATATCTGCCAGTTAAGAATATGAAAATGAATACTTGGCTTTGTCTATATATATATATATATATATATATATTTTTTTTACCTATAATAACTCAAAATTTTGAGGTATAAGTCCAAAATCTAAGAAAAGAAGTCAAAATAACGAGATACAATGTCAAAATGGTGGGTTAAAAAGTTTATATTTTTGGACAATAAAGTCAAAATAATAAGAAAAAACTCAAAATTTTCAGAAAAAGTCATAATTACAAGATTAAAAGTCAAAATTACAAGAAAATTAAATCAAGACATAAAAGTAAAGTTGAAATAATGATTAAAAAACTTAAAATTACAAGACAATCAAGTCATGATATTGAAATGAAGACAATATAATGACAAAAAACTCAAACTTTTTTAGAAAAATTTCAAGGTATGAAATCAGAATTTTAATCGCCAATCTTCAAATTTCAACTTAGAATAGATTTTTTTCTATTTAATAAATCCAGTTACTAATTTTTACGTTTTTAACTGTCGGAAATGGGCCTCTATTTACTCAAGAAGATTTCATGCAGGAAAAAAGTGAAATGCTCAAACTATCTTTGGATGTACCCATGTTTTATCAGACATACAGTGGTTTTGCTTCATGTATGTCCCACCCCGTCACCCGTGTGCCCCCCCCCGTCCTTTAGCTTCACCCCTGGACTGTAGGACATCAGACCGGCCCCCGGGCTCGGCCGCTCCTCGCTCCTCTAAAGCGATTATTCACTCAGGCATCGAGTGGACCAGAGTCTGGAAGCTTCTGATAGAGAACCGCTCGCAGCCACAGTCACAAAGTCAAGGACGTTGTTGTTGTTGTTGTTGTTGTTTGTTGCAGCTGTTTGTGTAGAGGGCAGCGTGAGAGTCCGGCCGAGCCGAGGCAGCGAGCCACGGTAATTACACACCACTCGTCACGGCGCTCTTTCCATCTGACCAGCGCCAGCAAAAAGCTTACAGCTTGTGTGTTATCTTGGTAATGATTCACCCATCACTTCACTCACACACACACACAGATACACACACACACACACATTGCTGCTGCTTGAATTCACTCTCTGCACGGTTAAATTCGAAAGCATGGACGGTGTCAGTGTCACAAATATCAGGCTCCATTTCCCTCCGAATTTGGATTTTCTTCACTCTGATGCCTCATTAAGTCAAATTTAGGCACAGCTAGAAACACAAACCCATCAGCGAGCATCTACACACACACACAAACACACACATGTACACACACTTGGGTTAAATCGTTGAGGTTGCTGAGCAATCCTGTGAGTTACCTTGTTTCTGGGGAAACAACAAAATCCAATTAAAGGAGCCCGTGAACCATAGCAACATGTGGTAAACACAGCAGGCGGCGCCGCCAGGTTGTTATTCAGTCATCAGACGTAAGACAAACACTTACAGCAGAGTGACCCTGATGCAGGAACAAACGAGAATTCATGCATGAGGAAGCGTGGGCCGCCAGTGGAAGCCATCCATCGGGGGAAAAACGATCATAACGATGAGACGAGCTTTGTGAGGAATTTATTCTTCGGCCGTCGAAGCGTCTTTCATGTTGCGGACAAAGCTTCTCCTGCTTTAGCATTTCAAAGAGAATCTGCAGTGTTGTTGTTATCAGGATTGATGGAGGTATGCTACCGATGCTAATTACCCGATGCTAATTGTGCAGCTGAATAAATTAAAAAGCAGAAGAGTTGATTAATATTTCATAACACTTCATCTATTTCTGCTGCATAACAGTCTGTGTTTAAAGTTCAAAACAAAGAGGCTCGTTTGTCAATATCTCTCTGGTTTTAAGGAAGCGTCTCAGAAAACCATCAGTCACATTCATGACTCTATAAAAAAAAGAAATTACACGTTTTATTTATGAGGCACTTTACATAAGGCAAACATCCGCTTGCAGAGAAACAGATCAGATATAAAAACAACAATTTCAGAAAGCAAATTCTGGTTGTCGTGTTAACCCTTTACTTAATTGACTCCTTCAAAAAAAACGATAAAAATTCAAGTTAGTGTCTTCACACAAATATATCTAGTACTAAAGTCGAAAATATTTGCTCAAAGTACAAGATTTTTTGTGGAACATGAATAATTTAAGTAATTTGAGGCAAGATTTTTGAGTTTATCAACACAACTAGACACAATCTCGTTCTCTTGACTGTTTCATTTGGTATTTCTTGAACCGGAACCTGGCCTTAACTCCTTATATTGCCATGTTATCGTGGGCGAGGAGGGCACACAGTGGACATGAGAGCCTGCTGTACATGGATGAATCACACGGGTGGCACAAGCTGTCAATGCTGGCCGATGGTATAATTAAGCTGATAATACTCAAAACTATTAAAAACCTCAAAAGAATAAATAATTAATGCAAAGTTTAGGTTTTCTTAATCAACTTGACAAAATTAAGTTCACTTTACTTAGATTTTATTTTTCATGTACAAAAATAAGGTTTAGACAAAAAAGCAATCTTGCAAATTATGCAAAAAGATGCCTTAATGTTCTTAAGTAGAACGCAGAAACAAGTTTACAGCCTGGTTTGAGGGCGTGGCCTCATAAAAAGATCCACCTTAACTCCGCCTCTTTGACTCTTGTTTGGTTAATTAGACTTAAGACACTCATCTCAAAGGTGGGACAGGTATTTCTGAAATGTTTACCTCAGCTCTTAATTTTCTGCTCTTTAAAAACCTCTTCCCCATGAACGGCTGATGAATGAGACTCATTTTATCAAACATCAGACGGATAAACGATCCTCCACAAACGCGTTGATGATTAGCTGATATGAATTCACACACACGCCTCCTCTTATATCACACACTCTGGATATAGATCCTCTGTACAGACGTGTGTGTGTGTGTTTGTGTATTCTCGTCACACGCCGAGGTGGTGACGAGGAATCCATATGAAAAGGCTTCATTGTGATTTTATGGGCGAGTTGCATTTCAAAGCAGGCTCTCTCTCCCTGTTACCATGGAAACAGACTAACATAGTGAGGATTGGATGAATGAATGGGGAGAGAGATGCAGAGAACGTTTAGACTCTGCAGATTCATGCAAACCTTTGTCCCATTTTAGATACTGTAACTTACTTTAAATCAAAATATAATGACATTTCTGAGCTTATAAGCATCAACAACAGCATTTAAACCGACTTATATGTTGCATTCGCTGACCTCATGGAGCGTTTAACCTAAGGAGGGAATAGGTATTGACATCAATGCTCTTATGGATTCTGAAAGTAGCTTCACAGGTTTTCTATGTCAATAACATTTTATTGAGTTTATAAGTACATAAATATGAAATAAGTCACTAGATCTGGATTTCTGTGGACGTAAACAAATAAAAATGAGTAACAATCACACGTTACATGACGTCAATGTATTGTTTTGTTTTGTGTTATTTACTGATGTGGGCGACTTGAAATACTTAAAGTTGTTTGAAACCTTGAGCTTGCCGTAGTTAAGCTGAAATCAGTCAAGAGCCTGCACTTCCTGTTTGTAAAAACATTTATTTGTTAGTATTTTCACATTTTGAGTTTTTAAGTATTGTTCACAAAAAGTTATTGCGACATGTTTCTGTGATAAAAGTTGAAATTCTGTTTCAAAACCGAAGTTTGCTAACTGTTAGCATATCAATGCAATTTCCCATATACATTAGCATCCAGCTAGGGCTACGTTTTCAATATTGTTTTTGGTATTTTAGGAGATGTGTAACATTTTGAGCGTTTTGAATATGAATTTCTTGTGAAAGAGCAACGTACATTTTAATGTAAAGTTTTTAGGAATAAAGGCTAATGATGTCGATAGTTTGAACTATTTCTTATCGGTTCTTAACAGGAACCAGTTCTCGATTCCCATCACTCTAGATAAGTCTATTCAAAACAACTGTAACTATTTGAAACATTTATATATATATATATATATATATATATATATTTTAACACTTATATCCATATATCTAGATTTTAATTTTTACATTCTTATACATCCTAATTTCGAATTTTTAACACCTGTAAATATCTTAATTTTTTTAATTTGTAACACTTTATATATACACATCCGAGCCTGTCCAAACCCATCCACATTTAAAACCCTCCTCAAAACGCATCTTTTTAAAAGTGTTTTTAATGTCTAACTGCTTTTAAATGTATCCCATGGTTTTGTTTTGTCTTGTTTTCATTGTTATAGGTTATTATTATTGTTATCATTACTGTGTTGTTTTATGTGATGTTTTTAATGTCTGTGAAGCATCTTTGAGTATCTAGAAAAGCGCTCTATAAATAAAATGTATTATTATTATTATATATATCTTAATCTTTAATTTCCAATACTTGTGTATATCTTAATTCTTAATTGGTAACACTTCTATATTGTACACTGGTATTTATCTTAAATTTTTGTAAATTCTTAGGCTTCTCCTCAATGTTTTTAATCTTATTCTGGCTGCTGTAACATCTGAATTTTCCTGCAGGGACGGATAAAGTACCATCTTATCTTCTCTTAAGTCACCGTTGTTAAGGAGTTTTAACCAATCAGAAGTTTTCTATTCTGCTTAAATATTGTCTGTTCTAGTCTTTGTTGTCACTGTCATTAGTCAGAAAGGCTGTAAAATTGCATCAATGGTCCAATTTTTTTTACCGTTAATGAAGATGGTTTGGAGAAATGATACATTTTCTGTCAAAAATATCAACTACTATGTTAACTGGATTGTGAGTGTTTACAAAAAATCATCTTACAGAAACTAAAACCCATCAGCTTTGTTAGGATCCTGTCGGTCTGTGTGTTTGCTGTTCAGGCGCTCAGGTGTGTTTCTCCTGATGTTCGGCGTTTAGAAGAGCAGGATGATTAAACGGAGAAAAAGAAGCTCCGCGTGAGTCGATGCTGAGTGTGATTGAGTCGTCCTTGTGACGGGGGGCCTGGCCTCCCCTCCCCCTCCTCCCTTCTCCAGACTGGTTGTAGCCCGTAACCATGGCAACAGCTGGTCTCGTTACCTGCTAAGAAGGAGGAGAAGGAGGAGAAGGAGGGGAGCTCGTGACTCTAAAGCTTGGGTTACCATCCACAGCGAACACAGAGCTGAAGGAGGGCGGGGGTGTGGGGGGGGGTGGTGTTGCACAAAGACAGCACTGTTCCCTGCACATTCATTCACCGCTGAGGTAAACAAGATCAATAGCATGAAGCGGCTGATTAGAGTAACTTAATATTACAGCTTCAGTTTCCTGCTTTTAGCCGCCATCTCTGTCCATCTCTGTCCATCTCTGTCCATCTCTGTCCGTCCGTGCGGAGGCAGACAGGAACACCGCCGCGCTCCTCGCCGCATCAACGACCTCCAAAAGCTGGGGTGACTTCATCGCTCCCATGTGGAAACCCCGTGACTAAACCTCATGCTGTCATCACAGAGCTGACCGGAAAAGTAGAGCCGTGTTAAATTCTCGCTCCCATGAAATCTGCATCAATGGGGTATGATGAGAAATGATGAGAAATGATGCAATCTGAAACGACTCGACAGGGAAAAACAGCGCACGGTGCAACACTAAGATCAATAAAGTACCATTGCAACATGTGCTTCAGCCCAACACAACGGTCACGACACAGCAGGATATAAAAGTATACGACAGGACAGAAAAAGAAAGTCATAACAGCAACTTAAGGGACAACCGCAATCCCAATGAAGTTAGGATGTTGTGTAAAATGTGAATAAAAACATGATTGGGTATAAAAGGAGCATCCCCAAGCAAAGATTGAGCCAGGTTCACCACTTTGTCAACAACTGCGTGAGCAAATAGTCCAACAGTTTAAGAACAATGTTTCTCAACTGCAGGAATTGATGGATTTCATCATCTACAGACCATAATATCATCAAACGATTCAGAGAATCCGGAGAAATCTCTGCACGTAAGCAGCAAGGCCCAAAACCAACATTGAATGGCCGTGACCTTTGACCCCTCAGGCGGCGCTGCATTAAAAACCCACATCATTGTGTAAAAGATATTAGCACGTGGGCTCAGGAAAACTTCAGAAAACCATTGTCAGTTAACACAGTTCATCACTACATCTACAAGTGACAGTTCAAACTCTACCATGCAAAGACAAAGTCAGACATCAACAACACACACAAACGCTGCAGAACTCTTTTTGGAAATCATGGACGTGGTGTCCTCAGGGCCAAAGAGGAAAAGGACAAATCGGATTGTTCTCAGTGCAAAGTTCAAAAGCAGCATCTGTGATGGTATGGGGGTGTGTTAGTGCCCATGGCATCATGGGTAACTGTCCCAGTATCTGTGAGGGCAGCATTAATGCTGAAAGGTACAAACAGGTTTACGAGCAACATCTGCTGCCATCCAAGACACTTTGTCTTTTTCAGGGACGTCCCTGATTATTTCAGCAAGACAATGAAACCAAGTCACATTCTGCTCCTGTTACAACAGCGTGGCTCCGTAGTAGAAGAGTGCAGATACTAGACTGACCTGCCTGCAGTCCAGACCTGTCTCCCATTGAAAATGTGTTCACAAACACTTATTGAGTGTTGTCAAAGGAAAGGTGATGTGTTTGGTTCCACTTCTGTCCTAAAGATGGTGACATGAAATCATAAAGTCAACGTTGCACCTTCATTGTTACCGTTGCATTAATCGTACACAGAAGGAACCGAACATGTGGAAACATTATTCAGGAACTGTTGGTCCGTCAGGTGTTCTTTCATGCTGATCAATAATCCATCCCTCATTCTTTTGAGCTGTGGCAGTAAACAACTCTCTGCCTTTAAGGTCCCTGTTATTTACACTATGATTGATTATTGAGTCGCCGCTCGATGCAAGGAACTAATTAATTTTTGACCAATGAGGTGCCAGCTGCTTGACAACGGTAATTACATCTTAATGAGTGAGAAGCTTAGTGTCAAATGATTGAGATGCAGCTTAAACGGATCATAATCCCTCTTTAAAATACTGTGACAACATGCTGAGCTTAAACACACATTTTCATCTTCACACATGATCTAATGAGGTGATTTATGGAGTCTGAGGTTTTGTCGTTCCACGTAGGTATGTAGAAGAGCAGGAAGCTCCTAAAACAGAAATGTGCTGATAAATTTAGCTGGTTTCATGCAGATAATCAGATTTTTTAAACAGAGGATGACTAACAGGGTCTGTGCTCGGTGAGGTCAGCATGTTTCAGCGGGTATTTCAGAGACGACAGGCAGCAGTTTGAAGAAAAACATTAACAAACCCATCAGTGAGACACTCAGACTCTCAGCTTCCTGTCTCTGCGTTTATCTGTCGGCGACGCTGACTGAGGGTGAGACAGCACTCAAACTGTACGTTCGCTCAGCGCCGAGCAGCTGCACTAATGGCCTCAGGTTTCCCCCCAGAAACAGACCTTTAACGCATTCCAGAGCGCCATCAATGGGGCTCGTTGTTATGATGGAGCGAGGCGGCCCGGCAGCGGCCAGATTTGGAAAGGCTGTTGCCATGGAGACCACTCAGGGGAGGGTAGGGGGAGGGGTGAGGTGGGGGTAAAAGCAGCTGTAGACAGTCAGCTGATGGCCTTTGGGTAAATCCTTTCAAACACGATTTGTCTGCTTCTTTATTTCTCTCACAGTGAAGAGGAAAAACCTTCACAAATAACAAAAAATCTGACTCAGGTTTTGTTTTTCAGGACAAAGACGATGAGAAGGAACTCGGCTACAGGACGAACACAAGAAATAACAACAACATTTCTCCACATTCAGCCCTAAAACATCACTTTTTATTCAGATTAAGAGATATATTTGAGAAACATATTAAATAAATGATGAATATTTTAGCTAAATTTTAAAAATTAAAGGTCCTTATTTTAATGTTTTGCTGCGTTTCTTAACATTTTGTTTACATTCTAAGTTTTCAGCTAAAATAAATAGTTTTAAGATTTCTAAATATCAAAAAAAAAACACTTGGCGGGAATGCTTTCTTGAGCTTTTATTTTGGTGGGGAAAGTGAATTTGCATATTAACTAAATATTTAAAAATCGTACCTCAAATTTTGGAAATCTTGACTCTTTATTTAGAAGTCTTAGCTTAATATTTAGAAATTTTGGCAAATTCTTTAGAAGTCTTGACCCTTATATTCAAAAATCTTAGCTAAATATTTAGAAACCATTGTGAAATACTTAGTTATCAAAGCAAAATATTCTAAAATCTTACAAAAATATTTAGAGATCTTTTTGAAATATTTAAAAACTGTGCCTAAAAACTTAGAAATCCTGACTTAATACTTAGAAATCTTAATGAAATACTTAGATATCAAAGCAAAATATGAAGAAATCATTGCAAAAATATTTTGAAACGTAGCCAACTATTTCAATATCTTTACTAAATATTCAGGTATCTCAGTGAAATAACGAGAAACAGTGGCGAAATATTCATAAATCCTTTCTGAAATATTTAGAAATCTTAAAGAAATATTTCAAAATCTTAACAAAACATTGAGAAATCTTAGTAAAATGTTATAAAATCTAAGCGAAATATTCAGAAATCTGAGTTAAATATTTTGAAATCTTAGCGAAATATTTGGAAATCATTGCAAAAAACTTATATATCAAAGCAAAACATTTAGAAATCTTGGATAAATATCTATTATGTTAACTAATTGATTACAAATGTAGCAAAATATTTAGAATCAGGACATGTTTTTTTTAACATTTATATTCAACATTTACCTTTAGGTAAAATATTGAATATTGATATACAATCTTTGATAAACATGTTTCACAAATATTTCTCTAAATCTGAATAAAAAGTGATGCTTTACGGCTAAATGTGGAGAAATGTTGTTATTTTTAGTGTGTGTAACTTTACAAACAGAGCCTCATACAGCATCTGTTCTTTAAAGACGACACACCTGAAGTTTTCAGGTCGAGTCTTAAAATCTGAGAAAAGCGTTTGATAAATGAGTCTGTGTTGAGAGGAAACGCAGGAGTTTCCCTCGTGTGTTTGTTTGTGATTGTTTAACTCCACGTTTACACATCCATCGTGTCGTCATGTGACTCACGTCTTTATCGCGCCGTCTCCGCAAACAGGTCGTCGTCCGTTGCGGTGAATCCGACCGGTTTGGACCATAGACTGTATAATGAGTGGACGTAACAACGTTAGGCTCAAACTGAAGCCTCCAGCAGATGCCCCGCCCCCTGGTGTCTGGCTGCAGTATAGGTCATAAGCCCCGCCCCCTGGTGTCTGGCTGCAGTATAGGTCATAAGCCCCGCCCCCTGGTGTCTGGCTGCAGTATAGGTCATAAGCCCCGCCTCCCCATGTATTCCAGATATGAGCCGGGAAAACTTTAAAAAATTACGATACCTCGTAGAAACGTTTCTCTCATCTTTACACTAAGGTAGTATGACGATGTCATCTGGCTGCATGGTGTTCAGGTGTTTTTTTTCCTGAGAAGTTAGTTTCTCATTAGTTATTGGACGTTAAAAACCGCGATATAAGTTTCATTTTACGATAGTTGACAGCTGCCGTTCGTGAGTAGTTTTTATCAGGGATATAAGAAACTTCGGGAAAGAGCCAAAAGGAGACTAAACCTTCTGAAGAAGAAGAAATAAATATTTTTATTTCTCTTTTTTACTTGGCTCCACCAGAAATTCTCTACTGCGCAGACTCTGGCTGCACAATGGCGGCTAGAGAAACGGGGTTTTTTGGCTTCAAAATCGTAGAACGGTGACAGGAGGAAGCACGCTGTCCATTCTATATACAGTCAATGGTTTGGACGGATAACGCGGCGCGGCTCGTCGAAGAGGACGGCGAGATCCTTTCTGCTCCGGAAGAGAGCGTGTAACTTTATCTGCAGCTTAAATGGAGCGAGACAAAGAGTCAGAGATCACAGAAGATCGCTGCTCCCAATATCCTGCAGGAGACGACACAGAGGGGGGGAGTGTGTGTGTGTGTGTGTGTGTCATTGCTCAGTTTACAGTTTATATGCAAGTCATGGAAGATAATTTTACACCATGTGACCCCACTCCTGTAGGAACAGATAAAACACTCCTATTACAGTCACAGCCTAAGTTACTGTCATGACAAAAAAAAAAAAAAATGTTTTTGTGATGACTTTTGTCTTTTTTATCTCCGACAAAGGATTTTTGTCTCCAATTTCTTTTAACTTATTTGGCGCTACATTTTTTTTGAATAAAATATTCAGTTTCAATGTCACTATCTGAAAAGGTTGTAGCTTGAAAATGATCGGAGATAAATTCAAACTGTCAATGAGGAAAATCGTCAGTTTGACCCAAAGTTTCTGATCGACAAACAAAGTACTTTGTAGACGGTGAACGGACCTGTATAAACTCCAAAACTTTGAATAAAAACCCGCCCACAAATATTGCTCAGCTTGAAGTTACAGGTGTCCGCCATCTCTTGGTGTCAAGTACTAACTACACGAGGCACCACATTTGCAGCTATGGCTTGTTGAATTCAGCAGTGTTGCTTCTCACAAATGTGCAACTTTGGTGCCTAAAGGTAAGTTAGAAATAAAAGCTTTTAATATCAAATTTATCACAGGCTAATAATAAAGGTATTTTATCCCATATCTGTGTCTGTGTGGTGCATATCTTCAGCTTTAACCCACAATTTAAGGATTTTTGTCTAAATTGACCAACCTTTAAAAATGGTGACTCACTATTTTTTCCACAATGTTTCTTCAATGCTCTGGGTCTTTTCTAAACCTAGTTACCATTTATTATTATAATTATCTTGCTATAATTATCTTTTTTATATAAATCAGAAACATTACATTCCATGTTTGTTTTTACTTCTTCCCCACTATTTTGTGTTTATGGTTTCTAATTTTGACTTTTGGGCTTCAAGTTATGAATCTAATCTTGTTTTTATGACCTTTTAGGCCACAGTTATGACTTTTTCTAACTGAGTTTTGAGTTTTCCACCCTTATTTAGTGTCAAATGTAAAACTTTCTATCTTGTTTTGACTGTTTTTTTTCCCAATAGCTATGACCTAAAATTTTATGATGTTGAAATTTTTCTCCAAGTTTCACTTTTTCTGTTGTACTTATGACTTTTTTCAGACATGTTGTCAGTCTAATGATATTTTATCCTGTATTTTTCTTTATTTATGGCTTTTTGGAACATAATTATATATTTTTCGAGTTCTTATTTTGAGGTTTTGACTTTTTTAACCCAAAGTTCTGACTCTGATGTCTCATTTATGTCTCATTTATGTCTCATATATCACAGGACTGATTTTCATTGACTGTTTTTTCTCTTCCTGAAGCTGTTAGATTTCACCGTCCTGACCTTGTTTCAGTTTTCCTCCAGCTGAAATAACTCTGCCGTGTTTTCCTCCAGCTCGCTCACAGTTGGCCATGTTTACACTAAACAAAGAAATCTCGTTGAACTTGTTCTAACGTCGACTCGAGGCGTTAGATCACACCTGGAGAAACTCAGGTCACTTAGAGTGAGACGTTCTGTATTTTATGCAACACCCACAACGCCTGAGGGAACCAACGCAACAGACAAGTCAGGTTTTTGCATAAATTAGAGCTGAACAACTTGCAAAAATAATTTCAAGTCTCCCTTTTGCATGTGTTTTTAAACAAACACATTGTAGGACATGAACATTGACATTAATTACAGCAGGGGAAAAAAAACTATGATATGTCTTTTTGCAACTCTTGACTGCTTTTTGCCCACTTAAGTCATTTTTCACGATTTTTCCACCATATTTGCACCACTTTTTGCCAACTTCTGACCCTTTTTTCTGGTTTATTCCCAACTTTCTTGCCAGTTTTTGTTGCCTTTGCGTATTTTATATCATGTGTCACTGTTTTTTTGTTCCTATTGTTGCTACCTTCTGACCAGTCTCCCAGCTTTCTAAGAATTTTCATACTAATTTTGTTGCTTTTTTATGTTATTCTGGGCACTTTCAAGTCTTTTCACCACTTCTGAACCATTTTTTGCTACTTTCTGACCATATTTTACCAGTTATAGCCCATTTTTTCTGGCAATTTTTTTGTTGCCTTTGGCTTTTTTTACCACTCATCAAGTTATTTTATCCCCATTGTTGCTGCCTCCTCAGAATTTTTGTTGCTTCTTTTCTGTCATTTTAGGAAATTTTCACTCCTTTTCACCACTTTTGAGCCATTTTTTGCTACTTTCTGAGTATTTCTCAGACATTTTCCCAATTTTCTGGACAATACTTGCTGCCTTTGCCTTTTTTATACCATGTGTCACTGTTTTTTTTGTCCCCAATGTTGCTGCCTTTTGACCATTCTCCCAGCTTTGGAATTTTCTTGCTAATTTTTGTTTGTTTTTGGTCATATCAGGCACTTTAACATCATTTCACCATTTTTGGACCATTTTTGCTGCTTTCTGAACCTTTTTTTTTTTATTTTAGCCCATTTTTTCTGGCAATTTTTTGTTGCCTTTCGCTATCATAACCACTTATCCAGTTATTTTGTCGCTATTGTTGCTGCCTTTGGACCATTTTTCAAGCTTCCTCAGAATTTTTCTCGCCAATTTTTGTCACTATAGGCAATTTTCACTCTTTTTTCACCACTTTTGAGCCATTTTTTGCTACTTTCTGACCATATTTTACCAATTATAGCCCAAATTTTCTGGCAATTTTGTTGCCTTTCGCTATTACTACCACTCATCAAGTTATTTCATTCCAATTGTTGCTGCCTTTTGACCATTTTCCAAGCTTCCTCAGAATTTTTGTTACTTTTTTGTCATTTTAGGAAATTTTCACTCTTTTTTCACCACTTTTGAGCCATTTTTTTGCTACTTTCTGAGTATTTCTCAGATTTCCTCCCAATTTTCTTGCCAATCTTTGCTGCCATTAGCTATTTTTACCAGTTGCCACAGTTTGTTGTCCCCATTGTTGCTGCCTCCTGACCATTTTTTAAGCTTTCCAAGAATTGACTGCTATTTCTGGGTCATTTAAGGCACTTATCACTCTTTTTTCACCAGTTTGGGCCCATTTTTTTGCTACTTTCTGAGTATTTCTCAAGATTCTCACCAATTTTTACTGCTTCCTGATCATTTCTACTACCTTAAACTTATTTTTGTTGCTGTTTTTGCCACTATTTTACCACTTAGATTGTTTATTTTGTCAAGGTAGTTATTAACAGTTTGGCTCCCTGATTGAGCAAAGTGGAGTAACACTGGTGTAGGGCATAAAACATTACCTGCAAAAAAGTTAATCTGGTATTCTGACTCTGGTTGAATAAACATTAACCTGTCTGTGATTAGAAGATTGCAAAAAGTCATTTTGTGATTTGATCTGATTTGCTATTACTTGCCCAGCCCTGTATTAAGTATCAGTTTATTTTCATGTTTTAGAATCCAAACTGCTTCATGTTCCCTCTGGATAAAGAGAGGTTTTGTTGCAGCGTACCTGCCAGTGGAGGATTATTTTGGGTCTTTGTCAATAATTCAATGGTACAGACGTGACCTCTGTGAGTGAAATGTCATGAATTGCTTGATTTATTGAAACAAAACATAAAAGTTGGATCCCAAAAGTTTGAGTTTTTAAAGGTATGACATTGTGTGACTCTGCAGCAGTGGAAGGTTACGCTGTGTGTGTATGTGTGTGTTATTGTGTGTTTGTTTGCCCTGCAGCTAATCCGGCTCACCTTACCTCGCTCTTCCAGTAATCGTGGGAAAGAATGCGGCTCCTCTACTGTACGTGTCGTTTCTGTGTCGGAGGTGTGGCCGGCTCATTATTCCAGCGCTGCCACCGCTTCTCATGACAGTCGTGCCTCCCGGGTGTCACCTTTCCAGATCGGCGTGTTGATACTGTAATGGGGAAAGACTGCAAACAAACCGGAGCTGAGGTGACCTCATTTGCCTGGGGAGGTTCTCAGCCATCAGCAGTGGTTTCGTTTTACGTTCATCATTGTTCTCGGAAAACCATAATTAGTCTGATTCACAGTCAGATGGAGCTGCTCCAGTTTCTCTCTCTGTCACAGACCTGATCAGATCTGATTTCAAACCCCATCAGGAGACAAAATATTCAACATATTCATGAAAAATGATGATCCTGATCATATCAGTCTAAAATAAAACTTTTACAACCCGAGATTTGGGTCTTTTGAGAAGTAAAGTCTGGTTTAAACTTCTGCGCCAGTTTGCACGTCTGCAGTACTCCTCCATAACACATGAGGGCAGTGTGGTCTGTATTATTTCCTTCCTTTTTCACATTTTGAGCTTTGTATATCAAATCGATACGTGTTGTCGTTTATCGTACTCCAGCTTTTTTTAAAGAAGATGAAATGTGCAGCTGATTCCAGAAACGTTTTCAATACAGGAAGCATAATCTGGCTCAGTCAACCAATCACAGGCTTGAAATACGCTGACTCAGAAAATGACAAGCGATTCAGACGATAGCCTTAAAGTCAAACTTGTTTTCTGACTAACAAGCCCTCTAAACAAAGGGCATTTAGACTTTGTGGCCTAATGGGCCATCTGATTCTCTGACTACTGGACCTTCTGATTTTCTGCGTGTCCAAGCTCTGGCAATCAGGCTTTCTGATTTTCTAGCTTACTGTCCTTGTGAATTTCTGACTAACCGTCCTTCTGACGAATGGGCCTTCTGAATTTCTGACTAAGTGGCCATCAGACTGACTGATCCAATGGCCATCCTGACTAATGGGCCTCCTGACTGATAGGTCTTCAGAATATCTGACTAATGGGCTTCTAATTCTTTGACTAACAGGCTTCCTGACTGATAGGCCCTCCGACTAAAGGGGCTTCTGATTTTCCATTCACCCAGGCTAACAGGCTTTCTGACTTCTGACTAAACAGCTTCTTGACTACCACGCCATCTGACTTACGGACCCTCTGATTTTTTTGTTAATCTAAACTTTGGTTAAAGAGCCTTCTGATTTTGTGACTAACAGACTTTCTACAATTCTACAATTTCATTTCACAGACGCTTTTGTCCAAAGTGACATACAATATCGGTGAGCAATCTCGAGGCGTCAGTGGCTCAAGGACACTTCAGCATGTGACTGAGGGAGCTGGACATCGAACCCACAACCCTCCAATTGCGTCCTTCTGAATTTCTGACTAACTGGCCGTCAGACTGACAGATCCAATGGGCCTCCTGACAAATGGTTCTTCAGAATATCTGACTAAAGGTCTTCCTGACTAATGGGCTTCTGAGTGTTTCACTAACAGGCTTGTCTTACGGGCCATCTGACTAAAGGCATTCTGAATTTCTGGTTATATGGCTTCCTGACTAACAGGCCTTCTGACTAAAGGGCCTTCTGATTTTCTGTTCACCCAGGCTAACAGACTTTCTGACTTCTGACTAAACAGCTTCTTGACTACCACGCCATCTGACTTACGGACCCTCTGATTTTTTTGTTAATCTGACCTTTGGTTAAAGAGCCTTCTGATTTTCTGACTAACAGGCCTTCTACAATTCTAAAATACAACAATTACATTGAGCAGACACTTTTGTCCAAGCAAGGACACTTCAGCATGTGACTGGGGGAACTGGAATCGAACCCACGACCCTCCAATTGCGTCCCTCTGAATTTCTGACTAACTGGCCATTAGACCGACAGATCTAATGGGCCTCCTGACTAATGGGTCCTAAGAATATCTGACGAATGGGTTTCTGAGTGTTTGACCAAGACACGGAGTCTTACGGGCCATTTGACCAAAGGTAATCTGAGTTTCTGGTTATTGGGCTTCCTGGCTAACAGGCCATCTGATTAAAGGGGCTTCTGATTTTCCGTCTACCTGACTTCTGACTACAGGCTGTCTGACCAACATACCATCTGACTTACAGACCCTGATTTTCTGGCCATCTGACCTCTGGTTAACGAGCCTTCTGATTTTCTACCTAACCGTCCTTCTGACTAAAGGGCCTTCTGATTTCCCGTCTACTTGACCTCAGACTAACAGGCTTTCTGACTTCTAACTAAACAGCTTTCTGACTAACATACCATTCTGACTTATGGACCCTGATTTTTGTTTGTCTGACCTTTGTTTAAAGAGCCTTCTGATTTTCTGACTAACAGGCCTTCTACAATTCTACAATTCTACAATTTCATTTAGCAGTCGCTTTTGTGAGCAACTTACAACAGTGGTGAGCATTTTCTAGGGTTCAGTAGCTCAAGGACACTTCAGCATGTGACTGAGGGAACTGGAAAATGAACCCACAACCCTCCAATTGCGTCCTCCTGAATTTCTGACTAACTGGCCAACAGACTGACAGATCCAATGGGCCTCCTGAGTACGGGTTAACTGATTAAGTGGCTCCTGAGTGTTTGACTTACATGCTCCGTGTCTTACAGGCCATTTGACCAAAGGCATTCTGAATTTCTGGTTATCGTCTCCTGACTAACAGGCCTTCTGATTTCCCGTCTATCTGACCTCAGGCTAACAGGCTTTCTGACTTCTGACTAAACAGCTTTCTGACTAACATACCATCTGAGTTACAGACCCTGGTTTTCTGTCCATCTGACCTCTGGTTAACCAGCCTCTGATTCACTGACTAACCGTCCTTCTTACTTCCTGGTAAACATGTAGCTTCAGTTAGCAGGAAAGTTTCCCCATTTTTTGAGTCTCTATCTCCCTCTGTAAACTCTTAAACCCTTTATGTTTAAGGTGAACGTTATGATGTGACTCTGCAGGAAGTGTCTCTTTAAGGCCTGCAAACCCAAACAGCTGATTGGAGAAGTGTTTCAGTGAACTGTTAATTAAAAGAAAAGAACCTCATATGACCCCACTTTCTGCCCCCTGCAGTGTTTGACTCCATTTTCGACCTTTTCTTTTTACGCACATGTTTTTTTTTTTTTTCTGGGCCTGCTCGTATGTACACATCAGCAGCAGCAGCTCTGGAAGAATAAATGCTGACCACTGAGCCGAGGTCTGGAAGAGCTGAGCCACATTTGGGCCCATTTAAAGCAATGTTTCCCAGCCGTCAGCAGCTGCTTTCCATCGAGTGGCATTTTCCTCCTCCTCCCCCCTCCATCCCCCTCTTTCTTCA
>RPOG01003800.1:0-55803 GCA_008086565.1 Thalassoma bifasciatum | reverse complement strand
AATCATCAGGTTCCCTCCTCAAAACAACTAACAGTGAATCAACATTTTTCTGCCGTAGGAAGTGCACCTTACCTCAGTTGGGTTCTGTCACCAAACCGTCAAAAAGTGAATCAGATGTCTTTAGTCTTAGGAGTTGTGACATGTCTGCAGATGGTGCTCCTGTAGAATTTGCTGAAGAGGATGTCAGGTCGAGAAAGACTAGAGAATCTACTCCAGCTCGGAAACGCAAATTAATTCCGGAAGGTTCCAGTCCAAATGAGAATTTGGAAGTAGCTACTTGTAAGAGGCAGGCAAAAGCAACTATGGTCAAAATAGACGCCAGAATACAAAGTAAATCACCCTCTGGTTCAGAGGGTTCAAGGAAGTTTACAGCTAAAGGTGTGTGGACTCCTCCTATTCTGACACTCATTGATTCACCTTTAGCAGCAACAAAGAAGTCGCCAAACTCAACACCCATAAAGACAGAAACAAAAACACCAACTCCACCTTTAGTTTACCCCCCCAGCGTTTCTCTCCATCCCATACCTGTCTGGGCACCACCTGTTGTATCACCACTACAGCCGTTGTCAGTCATTGGCTGGCGTTTGCTCAAGAACCAATGTGGGGAGTGTGGGCGTGTCCTAAGCAGCAGTGCTGCATTAGAGAGCCATGTCAGTCTTCACACAGGTCACCGACCTTTCTCCTGCAAGTTGTGCGGGAAACGCTTCCCGGACTCTAAGGGTCTCAAACGGCATGGACGGGTGCACCGCAACGGTAGGATCCATATCTGCAAGCAGTGTGGGAAAGGTTTTGTTTACAGTTTTGGCCTCACTAAGCACCTCCAGATGGTGCACAGCAGGATTAAACCTTTTGTCTGCCAGGTTTGCAACAAGGGTTTCTTCTCAAAGCGAGATGTGGAAGCCCACATACGGATCCACACGGGAGAGAGACCATTCCACTGCAACCTCTGTGAAAAGAAATTTGCAAGGAGGACGGAACTGAATGTGCATTTGAGGTGGCATAACGGGGAAAAGAGACACTGGTGCCCATTCTGTGGAAAGGGATTTTTAGACATTAACAACCTGAAAAGGCACAAATATACTCACACAGGAGAGAGACCACACTCCTGCCCTCACTGCCCTAAGCACTTCACACAGTCAGGTCACCTCAAGAAGCATGTCAAGAATGTACACAAAATTCAATGACAAATGGTCATTTAAGAAACCTTTGGTAGTGCTTTCAAAGGTTTTTGTTCTGAATGTGGAAAGGTAAAAGTCTTGTTGTTGAAAAAGACTGTAGTATCGTTTTGTTCTTATTTATGTTTTCTTTTTATTCAAAACTGTTTTGAACATGGTTTATTGGCTTCTTGTCAGATTGCATGGTGAATTTAATTTTCAGTTTTGTGTGATATTTTGATCGGATGCTCAGAATATGAAAATATCTGTAAGCTCAGGTTGGAGACTGAACAATGGTGCCATTGGCCCAGCAAGAAGATTACTAGATAGGAATTCCATAAAAATGTGTCAATAAAAAAAAGTTTTGGAGGTGCTGGTAAATTAAGGTCTGACTTTTTAACAGCACACTTTAGCTGCTCCCTTTTTTGTCTTTTTGTTAAGCAAAGACATTTGGTCAAAACGACCTCAGACATAAGCCTCAGTAAACTGCTGCATGCTTGAATTCTCACACTTTCATTTGGTAAAGTTTATTTTATTTTGGGAATATAGGAAAGGTTATTGTAGCAAATGTAATGTTTAAAAATAATGAATAATGTGATATTACAACCCGGATTCGGTTGAAGCTGGGAAATTGTGTAAAATGTAAATACAAACAAAATACAACAATTTGAAAATCCGTCACAACCCATATTCAATTGAATACACTACAAAGACAACATATTTAATGTTCAAACTGATAAACTTAATTGTTTTTTTGCCAAATAATAATTGACTTAGAATTTCATGGCTGCAACACGTCCAGTAGAAGTTGGGAAAGGTGGCAAAAAATACTGAGAAAGCTGAGAAAAGCTCATCAAACACCTATTTGGAACATCCCACATGTGATCAGGCTAATTGGGAACAGGTGGGTACCATGATTGGGTATAAAAGGAGCCTCCCCAAACATGCTCAGTCATTCACAAGCAAGGATGGGGCGAGGTTCACCACTTTGTCCACAACTGCATGAGAAAATAGTTGAACGGTGTAAGAACAACATTTCTCAAAGCAAAATTGCAAGGAATTCAACATCTACGGTCCATAATATCATCAAAAGGTCCAGAGAATCTGGTGAAATCACTGCACGTAAGCGCCACGGCCGGAAACTAAGACTGAATGACCGTGACCTTCGATCCCTCAGACGGCGCTGCCTTAAAAACCGACATGAGTGTGTAAAGGATATCACCAAATGGGCTCAGGAAAACTTCAGAAAACCACTGTCAGTAAACACAGTCCGTCACTACATCAGTTAGTGCGGGTTAAAACTCTACCATGCAAAGCAAAAGCCGTTTATGAACAACATCCAGAAACACCGCTGGGTTCTCTGGGCCCGAGCTCATGTAAAATGGGCTGATGCACAATGGAAAAGTGTTTTGCGGTCTGATGAGTCCACTTTTCAAATTGTTTTTGGAAACACTGGACGTCGTGTCCTCCAGACCAAAGAGGAAGTGGACCATCTGGACTGTTATCAACGCAAAGTTCAAAAGCCAGCATCTGTGATGGTCTGGGGGTGCATTAGTTCCCATGGCATGGGTGACTTACATTTCTGTGAAGGCAACAAAAATGCTGAAAAGTACATACAGATTTTGGAGCAACATATGCTGCCATCCAAGCGACGTCTTTTTCATGGACGCCGCTGCTTATTTCAGCAAGATAATGCCAAGCCACATTCTGCACGTGTTACAACAGCGTAGCTTCGAAGTAAAAGAGTCCAGGCTCTCCCCTGGCCCGCTTGCAGTCCAGACCTGTCCTCCATTGAAAATGTGTGGCGCATTATGAAGCGTAAAATACGACAGAGAAGACCCTGGACTGTTTAACAACTGAAGCAGTTCATCAAGCAAGAATGGGAAAGAATTCCACATGAGAAGCTAAGAGAATTAGTCTCCTCTCTTCGAAAACGTTTATTGAATGTTATTAAAAGGAAAGGTGATGTAACGAAGTGGTAAACATGCCCTTTCCCAACTTCTACTGCATGTGTTGCAGCCATGAAATTCTAAGTTAATTACTATTTGAAAAATGAAATAAAGTTTTTCAGTTTGAGCATTAAATATGTTGTCTTTGTAGTGTATTCAATTGAATATAGGTTGGAAAGGATTTTCAAATCATTGTATTTTGTTTTTATTTACATTTTACACAATTTCCCAACTTCAACCGAATCCGGGTTGTACTAAGGAATGTAAATTGCATTGACTGCCATTACAGTGTGGATGGTAACAGTGAAAATGAATGCCATTAAAGTGTTAGATTTTTATTTATCTGTAGATGTGTAAATTTTAGAAGTATTCACAAAAATTTGATTTTTATGTGCTTTGCTTTTTTAAGAGTTGACAAATATGACATTCAGGGTAAATGGAAGTGATAAGGCAATAACTTACGAATGTTTACAAGAACTTAAAGGTGTGTTCACCCTGGAAATGGTGCAAAAACTGCAGAAGTCTGACTTTTAGGATGTTGTAACAGTTTTCACATTTGTCACATTTTGTGTTTGAAACAATGCAGGCACAGCTGGGCGTCAGTGTTAGTGCTGTGATGAACCTCAGTTGATCTAAAGCTTCAAAAGAGTCTGAAACTAGCACTGAAACACGGGGGCAAACCTTAAACATCTGTGCTGTGTGAATGTGTGTAAGATCTGTGCGTACATTAAAGTCTGACCTTCACTGCAAATCTGTGGTTCATCTGTCTCTGTTGTCTTTTATATTTCAAAAACAATCTTTTTTTTTTTTTTTTTTTTTTGCTTTTCTTATATTGTTGGAAAAGTACAGGAGAGGTTAGGGCCAAAAAAAATCACATATTTTGTTGTTATTTTAAGGAAAAAAGTCAGACGTCTGACCTTATAAAAAAACGATAAAATATTGAACCTTTTTTTTTTTTTTTTTTTTTTTTGTCCAGCAGCCCTAACCCTCCTCTACTGAATCCCATCTCCACCAGTTAAAAAAGAAAATTGAAAACTTGGCTTTGTCAAGACTTTTTTTAAATTCTTTTGCTTATAAGGGGTAGAAATTTGGAGATGAAAAAAATATATTTTTAATATGTTGAAATGTTGAGGTAATAGGTCAAAATCATGGGGTCAAATTTAAATTTTTTAAATAAAAAGTCATTTTTTAAACCTTGAATCTCATTCATCCCACCAATAATCTCAAAATTTGACTTGTTATGGGCCCAAAAAAATCTCATGTCCGGTTTTTCATTTTTACATTTTTAACTGGTGGAAATGGGCATCCATGCTTCTCTGTTTGAAAAACAAAGTTTTCTGTTACTTTGTACTGGGGTAGTTCTGACACAGGACACCAGGTGGAGCCTCAGCTTAAAGGTGAAGCCTCAGGTGTGTGACGAGAAGCAAAAAGCTCTGAATGAAAAGCACTGTACACTGCTTTGTTTTCCTTTTTGCACATCTTTATGATAACAAAGGTTGTAAATGGGTCTATGGACTCTCAAGAGTTATTGGCATCACTACATGTTTCTTTCTGCTTATCCTGAATCTAATACCTGAGGGGAGTTGAGCCAATAAAATCTACTGACTTGTACTAGTGATGAAGTGTAAAAATGCTGCAGCTCACAAACATATGACAAAGGAATAAATGAGGGTAAAGGGCAAAGCAAGTCCAAGAACTTTTTTGAGGCAGATTGTTGTACATTTATTTGTCATGTTGTGTTTCTTGCTCCCTCACACAAAAACAGAAAATGGAGCATGTGACATAACCAGTTAAGTAAACAATTTCATCATCATCATTATCCTTCAATACATAAAATGAATTCAAACACGAATTGGACAAAGAAAAATATTTGTTAAATCTAGAAACCTCAGAGATCAACTGAGAAAGGTCTGAATGACGGTTTTCAGAGCCACTTGAGAAAAATTCTCATTAAGCAGCGGGCAAGTCTACCTCACATTCTGTTTCCCATAATGCACAGTGTTTATTTTTTTTTGTCTTCCTTTCCTGTTAATGGTGGGTAGTACTTAGTTTCAGGTGCATTACTGCCACTCATGTGCACAACCTACTACAACGTTAATGTTAAACAGTGAATAAATGTGACATCTGTTGTAAAAACCTGCAAAAAAAGGCAAGCAACCAAATCACTTTCCAGCTGTTAGGTTTTTAAATGAAATCTCATCATAGAGGTCTTTTATGTATACCAGGTTTTCACTGTCATAAAACAAGCAAATATAAGAGTCTTAAATACGTTCAAAGTTTTCTTGAAACATCCTCAACAAATACTTTGTGCCATCATGCAAAGACACTTGTACTTTTTGTATTTTATGCATTTTTTATTTGCCGTCTCTTATTATAGAGTGATTTCTAAGTGAGACAGTTGGAATTTAATATTCAGAGTTTGGAGCGTTGGTGTCTTAAAAGAGACCCAGACCACTCCTCTCCTCCTGTGCTACTTTAGGTGTACTGTTCAATAGAAAATGCTCCTGAGTCACTGGACCTCATGATGGTCTCATTATGTCTGAGCGACAGCTGTGAGCGGTACAACCCATTTCCAGCAGAATGAAGAGGACTGTCAGAGACCTGCAGAGGGGGCAGAGAGACAGAGGGAGACATGTTAGATGGAAATTTAGTCAGCAAACACCTCTTCTGCTTTACCAAACAGATACAAAGTCACTTTCTTTTCTTAATAAACAGTTGAATTAATGTACTGAATGTGTGACTTGTTGTTCATAATGAATAAAATTAACCCACAGGTTACTCTCCAAGGCCCAGCTACCTGAGCAGGTAAAACTTTCACAGTTATTTAGAGAGCAAATTTTACTATAATGGAGTATTAGGGCCACATTAAGATTTTTTTTTTGCTTCATATTTTACTGCATGATTAAAGTTGCATTTAATTATTCTAAATAAGTCTAAATTAATTATTTTACTACAAGACTAAAGTCAAAATTATTTTTTTTACTACGAGATTTAAGTCGAAGTAAATTCATATAGGTAAGAAAACAATCAAATCAGAAGAAGAAAAAGAAGAATGAAAAGAGGATGAGAGTGCTACAGTTAGGAGTTAAGATTAAACATTTGCTCCATGTTCCTCATTTCCTCCTCCTCGTAGACTGTCCTTGATTATATTTCGACTTTATTCTTGTAGTAAATTACGTCGTTATTTTCTACTTTAATCTCATAGTAAACTAATTAATTTTGACTTTAATCTCATAGTAAAATGCGAAGTAAAACAATAAATTCTTAATGTGGCCCAAAATAATTATTAATACTCCGTCATAGTTTACACCTAATTTTTATAAAGGTTTTTTTTTTTTTCTAGCTGCTTCAGCATTTAGATAGTATCACAGTTCCAGTGACACACTCCAGGTTTCAGTGTCTACATTTAGAGTTACAAAAAGAAACAGCACATGGTCTTGATTAACTGATAGAGTTGAGCTTAATCTGTGTTACATTTTTTTGAGAGAAAAAATATTTTACCTCTTCGAATTTCTTTGCCTTGTACTGCTCCGCTCCTTTCAGGAAGTTTAGCAGTATGATGTCGCACAGCACCGTGCCCTTGAAAAATAACAACAGTAAAGTTATTAGAGTTTGAGTGTTAGTGTTTAAACCAAAGAAGACTGTTTGGTCAATGTTGAATTTAGTTGTTGATGCACGAGAAACAGTCTTACATCACCCTCTTTTTTGGCAAAACCTGTAACTTTAACTCACAAATCACAGAAGTTGCTTGTCTATGACTTCCCAAGCAAATCTTTTCGTGTTTTTTAGTTAAGGTTTTTAGTTAAAATACTCACCACTCCCACTGATGTGAAGGCTGCAACCATGTTGATGAGGGTGGGGATCATGTTGAACTTCCCTGCCTAAGAAGGAGGAATGAGTTTTGTAAACAAGTCCCAAACAACATTAACTAACTAGAACTGGACACTGAAAGACTTTAAACTTCAGTGTTATAAATACTCTCTCTGTAAGGTGGGTGTGATATCTGAGTTTATTGTACATAGATGATTCAGTTCAAGCCCTACATGACTGTGACAAATATAATGATTACTCTTTTAAGACCTGTCATTGAATGAATTATTTTAACCTCTATAGTTGAATTGTGTCAAACACTGGCCCCATGAATATCTATCAAAAGCTATGAATCTTTATTAATAACCAAACATAACTTATAGTTGATTGATATCACTACAACCCCACACATCAGGAAAAACTCACATTTCCATTTACCAGGACATCAAACCGAATGGCGTAAGCTTTGACCAGTGTTCGGTAGTCTGTCCCATTCTCCATTTTGTAGTATTTAGCAAACCTGTACAAAGAACCACAGCTATCAAAGAAAACTTTTCAGATCATGAACCATTGAAGAAAGAGATTTAACAGCTGTTTCTGCATCAAAAAAGCTTCTTAATTAAGAAAATATATAATCACTGGATAAATATGACTTGGAGTAGATGCACTTTGGACGGCTACATTTTCCCAAAAGACACTCTAAACATTAAACTTATCATATCATCTACAGTGCTCATTAGCAGCATGATCTTGCCATGTTATAACACAAACTTGATATAGAATTGAATCAAGTCACATAAGTGTGCAATGTTCCTAGCAAGCGATTTTTTTCTCTGTTTTCCCATGAAACATGAGTAAAAAATGTAAGTTATCATATCAAAGCATGAAGTTTTTTATGTTATCACAATACACACATAACAGTGTTATGTATAACATTATTACGGATAACATTATAAAAAGAAAGGTTTCACATAAAAGATTCATTTTTTTATGTCTTGTGAAGTAGAAAATATATTGTAACATGAGAAGCATTTGGTTCGGACAGAAAACTTTTCTTGTTAACATGTTATTTTTTCTGTCATGGCAGCAATATACTTTTCTTTTTATATCACATAAAAAATACATGATGTACGCATTTTATAACATAGAGTGGTGGATCAGTCACTGAAAAACTGAGGGAGTCTTTTGAGTCTTTGAGATTTTGGTATAAAAAATAAATGAGTAAAGGGACACACCTGAAGTTGTAGCCAGGTGAGACTGTGGTCCTCTGGGACATGGCATCGAGTCGTGTGAATGAGTAGGAGGGGTTACACTCATCGTCGGACTTGTCCAGATCACAGATCCAGCCGATTTTTATTCCAATCACTCCCCCCTGACAGAGTTTGAAAATTAGGAAACAAGTGAAATGTTGTTTGTGTGAAGATGGTGTGGTACAGTATTCATAGCCCACAAAACAAAAAGGACTTGTTTCTCTCTTATAGACTTGTTGGATCAGATGCCGTTTCAACTGAACAGGCTCCTGTTCCAGTCCAGACATTAGTTGACTGTTAGGTGTGACATGGACTTTACATTTTCACTTTATCACACATTCTTCTTCCTTAGTCTAATAGGTCAAGGGAAATTAATAACATGCATTATTCAAATAAATGAAAGAAAAATGTCAAAACTAACAGGCGCCTTGTAACTGTTTGTTCGGAAATTTATCACCCGCCCCATTCTAATATGGCCACGTCAGCTGTTTTGCTTAAAAACTCTGTTTCAGAAACAGATGGGTGACATCATCATGGAGACGACATTCAATTATTACACAGTCTGTGGTTTTATGATGTTCACTGAGGGACCAGCCAGAGAGAAGCACCTCATCTCAAACAAAACTACCGAGTGTTAGAAAACTTTCTGCATGACTTAATCCTTCATTGCTCTCTGGTGAGCTCGTTGAAGCAAGGCTGAAAAAAGTGAGAGAAATTGACAGAGGATGACCTGACAGTAAACAAACTGAAGGTTCCCAGATGAGTGGAGGATTACCTCTCCTAAGACAGGATATGAGACCTATTTTTCCAGACCTTCTTTAAAAACATCTAGACTTAACCTTGTTTGCCAGTTTGGTGAAGTTCTGTTCTGCATAGCGGACGACATCCCCAACTCTGAAGATGGGACAGTAGGTGTTGTTGACCATGTCAAACTTGCATTTTTTGATGTATGTGTCAGTGATGGTCGAGGGGAAGTTCCCTCTGCACAAAGATAGACATGTCCTCGTATTGATACATTATCTGCAGAACTATTAGCATCAGGTTAAACATTAGAAGAAGCGTACTTTGTATAGTTGAAGGTTGGGAAGCGGATGCTATTCTTGATGAAGATGGTGAAATTTTCCACTTCCATCATCGGGGTACTATGAGAGTGGAAAACAGAGTGGATAATAATAAGTTTGAATTTGTCATGGTAAGCTTTAAAATGCTGTCTACCCTCACAATACCCAACTATAAACCCAATCTCTGTTGTCCTTCATCATTACAGCAGTTTACGTTTCAATGGTGTCGATCTCAGCAGGACACCATCCTTTTATCTCGCACATCTTGATGGTGTTGTTGAACGAAACACACCTCCCTGTGAGCATGCCTGTGCAACGGAGGAAACACTTTTACACATTGTAGAAGAGTTAATTAGTTAATTACACATAAACAGTTCATATGCTGTGGGGGGACCAAAATGACACTGTTTTGCAGAAACAAGAAAAGAAGTAACACAGACAGGTCCTACCATAACTCCCCTGCCTGTTGAGAAATCGGTCACAATCCTTATCCTTGGTACAGTTGTACCTTTTCTCAGACTGAGAAACACACAAAATCACAACCACAATCACCACTCCACTCTTTAAAGCCCAGTAAGGAGTATACAAACATTTGCATAGGCACTCTGCAGAAATTAATCCGAAACCCAAGACTTTATGGCCCATAAATTGAGACCAGAGGTTCTGCAGATTGCTCATTGCTCCAATATATTATATTGCTGTAATATTCATTGTTTTTCATTGAGACATTTTGTTACTATATAAGTAGAAAGGGATAAAGAGGAAGGCAGGGATATAACAGAGACTGACCTCAGGACAGTATCCTTGGACCTGTCTCTCTGTTGTGATCATTTTGGTGATGAGGCAAAACACTGCAGCTCCCTGTGGAGGAAAATATCAATTTTCAGTTTTATGTTGATGATGCTGTAATTTATATAAGTCCAAAAAAGCATTAAAGAAGCCTATAAAAATATTATAACTGGGAAGACTGGTGCCATGGGTTTGCTTGCTGAGGGTTTGTGTCCACAGAGTCTGTTAAAAGTCTCGGTTCAAAACTAATCAGTCAAGAAAGAATGAGACTTCTGATATAAAATTTGCTTGCAACAATAGCGGAGGTCTGTGAGAAGGAGAAATAAACCACATTTGTTTTTTAATACTGTCAATGGGTTTATTTTTTCTTCAGTAGATTTAGCATGAAAGAAGAAAACATGAAGCTCACAAAGAATTTAGAAACAGATTTAATGGTTTTTGAAGAAGGGGGAAGTGCTGCATGACACCTTTTGTTGTAAACCCTGCACCTTCTGGGTATGTATGAAGGTTGGTTAGTGGTTTAGGAAGAAGGACGATTAATAGGTAGGTTAATGGGGAAGCAAGTCAGTAACTCAGTGAGCAATTGAGCAGTTTGATAGGTGAAGAAATGAATTTTAAAAAAGTACAGATGTATCTGTTCCTACCTGTGTAGGTGTCACATAGTCTGCAACATCCATCACTTTGTTGTTGTAAACTCCAAAACCTTTGACCTTTGTCGTCACTGAAGATTCAACAGCTGTGTCTCTCACTTGGTATGCTTTCTCATAGAGAAACACCCACCTGAAACAGACACACACACACACACACACACACACACACACATATTTTTCGTGTGTTTGTGTGTGCCAAATGTCTGGCTTCACCGACACTGAATCCTTACAGTCATGTCTCATTCATTCCTCTGTTGTTGATCAGCTTTTATGATGACGGTGAAATAAATGCATGTAATTTTTGATATTGAAAGTAAAAAAATCCCTGAAATGACATAAAAATACATTGTGCTCTTTAGTAATAAATTATTAATTTAATAAATGTGTTATTAAATGTGTACTTTTTAAGTCTACTGAGTTTGTTTTTATTGCAAATGCACTGGAGGTTTTCTGTCCGACGGTTTGTTTGTGATCTTACAACTAATCCTTGATATGCTGAGTGAGATCACATTATTCAAAATCAGTTATATCTGTTGTTAGTATCCACATGATTAAAAAAAATTCAATTTACTTCAACAGAAAAACACTCACCCAACAAAGTACGTGATGATGAGGAGCTGGACGACGCGGTTGATGATGCCAATGGTCCAGCTCTTCACGACAACCGATTTTGTGGTTTCATACGTGAAGAAGTCTGTGATACAGGACCACATCCTCGCCGTGTAGGTGTGCAGCGAAAATAAAAGATAAAGACTTTGAAAGATTTTGAGTTTGATGCTTGCTGTGTAGAGAAAATTCCTCCAGATGTTGATCAATGACTGAGACTGAATGCAAGGTGGAGCAGCTGTTGGTGTTAAAAAAAAATAAATGATGCTGAAATGATTTAAAATTTTTCAAAATACAAGTCCAGTAATTTCAGGTTCAAGAATAAGAGGAAGAAATCCAAATCCAGAAGCTGTTTCTCCTCCTCTGAAAAAAGATCTGAGTCAAGTGTCCTTAAAACTCAGACTGAGTCTTTCTTCCAGTAACGTCAGACCCAAAATGTCATGACGATAAACATGTCAACAAGTAAACAGCTCTCTCTCTCTCTTTGTCTTCATCCCTGTCTCTCATCTGCTCCTGCCTTCCTCTTCTCCCTCTTGTCTTTATCTCCGGTTTCCACTAAAGTGACTCCTTAACCCCCACCCCCACCCCTCCCCATCCTCATCTCCTATCTCTTGCTTGGAATAATATCGAGATTCAAGACAAAGAGATCTGGTCATTGAAAGCTTTCATTTCTGGATCAAGAAGATCTTAAATCTTAATTTGAAAATCCACTTTTCCAGAAACCCACTCATTATATGTCTCATTTTCAAGGAGTCACACAAGTTTAGAGAATATAAACTTTATTGTTCTTCCTTTGGGTGAAATCTTTTTGTTCTGGAAAGAGAGAGTGGAAAACAAAATAATGTGCTTCCAAAGCTAAAATAGAAGACTATTAGGCAACAAAGAAAGTATGATATATAATATTACAAACAAATACACTTCCTATTTATGCATGGGTAAATAAATGAAATGTTCTTAACAATTTAAGGTGTTGCCTTCCTATGGCCTACAAAAGCAAATTAGACCATCACTGACCTCCACAGAGCACATGAAGCAGCTTGAAATAACAATGTAAAGGTTGCATTTCTTTTTGCTAATGGAATAATATCTTGCACAATAAAGAAAATCACTTGTTTTGTTTCCTACAGGATAAATATTCATGTTGACACTGGCTGACACTTTGTTCTGCCAGAAAACAGGACTTACACATGTTCAGACAAAATCAGCAAAGCAAAGCGCAATATCATTTGTCCACGGGGGTCTCCAAAGCAGCACAAAGAATAGTTCCTCATGGGAGTTTTAAGTATAGACTTCTTCATTAAAATGTGGTTTTGTTTGACTACATTTTAACTCCATGTAACAACACAAATACGAAGTATTCAGAATAATCACTCGTGGTGCTTTTCCATCATTAATCCTAGGAATATATGATTCCATACGTTGTTGACAATAATCCCAAGTTATGAAAACAATCAGTACAGTTAATAATGCTAATGCTACCTGACTGTGGTTGGGTTCACAAGGACATGGTGAGTCTAAGTACGCCTCAATCTGCGTGAACATTTTTCAGCAAGAAGAGGAAGTACATGACCATGATAAATAAGGTCGCCACAAACACAACAAACTAACACCATTATGAATTTCTAATGGAATCAACACACATAGTATGTAAGAAACATACAGAGCTACAGCTGCATGCATCTCGACCATCATTGCTAATCAAAAAGGACACAGCCCTGACTATCGAAGCTTGGTCCTTTACCGTGACTTTACAGTCAAGCCATGAATTTAGTTGGACCACTGCTTCCATGTAAATGTAGTGACATACTTAAATCTGAATTGAAAAATACTTGAAAGAGCAAACTTCCTTTCCCATTAAAAACGTAGCCAGTGTTGATGTCACTGTGCCAGAAGAAGTTTGAAGTTTTAACGCACATGACACTACCATAAAGCTGAGTGCAACATTAAGACCCTTTGTTTATGTCGTTACAGCGTCGCCAGTCTGACTGACAGCTGGAGAACATGAAGATGGAGCTATTCAGGAACACATTCAAACACACGTCAAGGCCAGCACCAGCACCCAGTCCTGTCTGCTTTACCACGCACTGAAGATGTCTGAAAAATTATCCTTAATGTATTGGATGTTTTTGATGTTTGAAGCTTAATCAGAGTCCACGGGACAGCTGCCTCCATCCTCAAAGACCCCACCCACCCCATAGCACAAACTGTTTATGCTTCTACTCTCAGGCCAGAGGTACACAAGTGTGAAATGCATGACTATCAGACTCAAAAACTCTTTATTCCCCCACTGCCATTAAACTCCTTTCAACACAACTGACAGAAGTGAAACAACCACAGAATACAGTATAGTTCTCCGTTTGTAGGTTTGCATCCATATTTTGCAGTTTAAACTTCTTTTTGCATGACTTAAATTGATTTTTTCCCTTGCAGTTTGCATGTTTTTGCAGTCATATCTTACACAGTTGGTTCTATTGTTGTTGTTTTGTTTTTTTTTTGTTTGTTTTTTTTTGCATGTTTTAGTATTTTATTGTTAGTATTCATTCCAGAAAGTAAAGAAAGAACCTAAATGTGCAGAGAAACATGTTTCTTTTTTACCATACGCATGCAAATGAACACTTTGAATCTTGAATTGTGAATCTTGACAACATTAGCTGGAGAAGTAAGGGTTATATAATTTATGTAATGTTTAATTTTATGTAATTTATTAAAATTTGCTTCACTTTACAAAATGACAAAATGCAAAGGGAAACTTTGTTAATGCTTGAGGCAAGGAAACGACAAGTTAAATATGTGGGTATGAACTAGTTAAGTGTCCAACATTCAGTTTGGGCCTTTGTAGCTCATATATATCTGTTCATGGTAACTGTTTGGGATAGGTTTATATCGTACTACCCCTTTTAAATTAGTAATTAGTTTATCTTTAATACCTCTTTGGACAAATACCAGTCCAATTTTATTGCTCAGTCTCTCTAGTACTAGAAAAAATGAAGCCAATGCAGAAGAAAAAAAAAAGAAAAGACTGTTTTATCAGTCTCCACCAGGGGTTGGCCTCAGAAGTGACTCGATTCCCATTGAGCCCCATGTTAAAATGTTCACCTGTGAAATATAGATGCACAATTTTACGACTTTGTAGGTTTATATGATTCTAATAACTACATTAATTCCCTCAAATGACTGTACTTGGTGATATTTTTTATCTAACTGGCCCATTTGAACTTAATTCACTCTTAATAACTGATGAGTCTCTAACTGATGCTGAAAAAGTCGTACTCTCATCTTGAAGTCTTTTAATGACCTCCTGAATTAACCTGGTTTTCAGGGATCAGATTGGTTATTTTCTTGTAAATATTTTTTAGTGTTCTCATGAAGAAAAGCTAAGTGGATGTTGGTCATTCACCCCAAGTCTCACCATTAAAAAGCTCTGGTTACGTTTAAAAGTGCAAGGTAAGTTATCAAGCAGGTGGAGTTCAATTTCTTTTGATTATTTTCTTTTACATACAGTTTTGTGCTCACAGCTGATACTCAAACAGGATTAACAAGCAAATTTTGGTGCTTTGACCCTCATCAAAACACAGGGGGTCAAAAAATCAAACCAAACAGAAAGATCTCTGTACTTCAGAATGATTCACTTAACTTCAATGTCATATGAGGTCTCATCTCCACTTAAATAACTAGAAAATCAATACTACGATGAGTATGAAATTATGAAAGCTGCTTCATCCATCATGTCAAGGTCAACCGCAGAGAGTAGATCAGGCATCATTCAGCATGAGAGGCTACCATCAGCCTCCACATCCGAACACAAACCACAAACCAGATCCAAGGGATCAGTTTCACACAAATCCAATCACAGCTGCCTTCGGTCTAATGCCAGCAAGACTCTCTGCATGCCTCCATTAAACAACAGTCACTTAACGGGCTGGCAGTAATGCACCGCTATTGGACGAGAACCAGGAAGTGGTAAAATGTCATACATCATTTTGTTTTTCTTTTTCAAATGAAGAGTCAAAGGCGAGATAGAGTTAGGAGGAAGTGAGGCTGTAGGGAAGGATGGAGGGGGTGAAAGCAGGTAAGACAAAGGGAGCAACGACATGTTTACAACATGCATAAAAGTAAGTGAGTGTATCAGGAAGCTGTCTACTAAATGCTGCAGGAGGGTCGCCAGTCAGACTGCCGACTGGGGGGGATGGAAATGTACCTTTCACCCACTCCCACAGTAAAACACACACGCTGCCATGAAATCTGATGTAGTGTTTTTCAAAACATTCATTCAGAGGGCAAAATAAGACAACTGTGGGATATAATACTGACTGACTCCAATAGACTGATCCAGCCCCAATTTCACAAGGGCAGGTGCAGTAGGTTTTTTTCTTTTTCCGAAGGCCTTAACCCTGTAACAGCAACTCAACTCTTGTGTGCAAAATACTGTCAAAATCATAATTGCAGCATCAATATCTATCTGTCGTTGTTTATGCATTTCAGTTAATAGTATTGGCTGGCTGCTCTGCCATTGTACCGCATAATATTACGACATAATTAGCTCTATCACCACTGTGTCCTTCAAACATACCTGTACATTCATCTTAGTTCATTTTGTATATCATTTTCTAAAATTTGTGGATTCGTTTGTATAAATATTTGTGTGAACATATTTTTCCCAGTTCTATGTTTGGATATTTCTTTTGTGTGTAACATATATCTCCCTGTTGTATTTTTTGCATATTGAGTTGTCTTGGTATCATATTGTTCCACTGACTTGGACAATGGCTGTTGTGACAACACAATTTCCCAGTGTGGGATCAATGAAGTATTTCTATTCTATTCTATTCTATTCTATTCTATTCTATTCTATTTATTCTATTCTATTCTATGAGTTCAAAATGTGTGATGTGCCTTTTAAACATACTGTGCTGTTAGTTTCCTTTAGGATTTATGCCAAGAGATGGTGCTTTGTCTTTGTCCTGGCTTTCTTCCTTGATCTACAGAAGATGTTTCATACACTTCATCTCTGTAAATTCAGAAATGTCTGAATTAGTGAGAAGCTGGTTTTAGCAACTATAGCACAAGAGACAAGAGGGGCTCTCTCTTGATTCTGCAGCTTCCTCTTTCAATCCAAAATCATGCTCCTATAATCAGGTAATTGAGACAGAAGTGAGTCAGACTCTGCCAGCTCAGCATGCATTTGGCAAGAAAAGCCTGACTGTAAACTATTTATTGTTAAGAATTACAGTTACATTTGATGATCAACCGTCCTCAGGTTATTTGAATTTGAGATTCCTGCTCTACAGTTTAACCCCAGTTATTCAAGATGTCATAGAGATGAACTTTTACAGTCCTGTACTTATAAAAAAAACCCCTCTCTTGATGCTAGAAACTTTGTAGTTGTTTGTGAAGACTTTACCCGGAACAAAGCAGTATGAAGAAGATGATTTACAACTTCAAAATGCTAAAAGCAGTAATTTAGATGCTTTACACCAACAGAGTTGTCATTAAGCACAAAGACATTTTACACATAATGTTCCTATAATTCGATCAGGTCACAAAGTGGACTGAAAGAGGAGAACCCACAAATGTTACTGTCCATTATGCATCAGGAAAAGATTTTTGGCAAGTCAAAGAGTAAGTGTCATGAAGTTTCACAGTTAATGCAAAGTGTATTTGCTCTGTTACTGGGGAATGTTGCTGAAGCTCTTCTAATCAGCATAAATCCTGAATCCTATCTGACTTTGTCTGGTTTTGTTTGGCGCATATCTCCCTCAACACGGACCCCCTGTTCCATTGGAGCAGCGCAATCCTATTTAAAAACTCTGAAAGACTTCAAGGAATTATTTATTTCTTTTCACATCCTCCCACCACGCTGCTGCTCAGCATTTGAACATAATTAAAGTCTTGAAAGGCTTGTTGTTAAGAGGGAGGGTAAACTGGTCTTAATTGATTATAGTAACTTGATTTTAGATCTGTTTCTAGACCATCTCGCTCACGTTGTATCCCATCATTGTTGACATCTTACCTTTGTAATATTTTGAAATAAAGTGCTCATGGTTATAAAAACACACACATGTATAATAATGTGTTGGTTTTCTTTGCAAAACTGATAGTCCCTTAAGTTCAATGTTGTAACATGAACAAAGAGAAAGCAGCATTTCCCTTCAGCTGTTAACATTCAAGTCCTCCCAAACCACTAACACACTCACCCACATACACACCCGCACCTTAGATTCGATTATGCAGTAAGTGATCTCTCTGGATGCAGGAATAAGGGAGACACAGTGAAGGAAACACCAGAAAGAACAGGTCAAAAAGATTTGCATTGATTTTGTTTTTATGACCAGCAGGAGAGACAAAGGGATGAGGCTGGGAGCATCTCTGTCCTTTGTTATTTTAAATTGTCAAATGACTCCAGAATAACAACTCCCATATTCACTCTGCTTTGGGCCATTACAGAACTGCAAAAACTGAAATCTGAGCTTTTTATTTTGTCTTATTTTTTGTCAAAAATGTTCTAATTGTTCTTGATGTGAGCAACATTCAACTGACAAGACCAAGAAAATGTCTTTTTTCAAGTTATTTAAAGACAAAATTGAGGCCTGAATTGCTTGTTACAAATAAAAAAAAAATCAGTCATAGGGATAAGAAAAAATTGCTTGTGATGTTTCTTGAAAAGCAAATTTGCAGAAAGATGTTTCAGTAGAATAAACTTTTTACTTATCCAGTCGCCCTTACATGTTGTTGCAGTGAGTAGTAATGCAAACAACGACCAATAGGTGGCAGCGTGACTCACAATAATCTGGAGTCTACAGTGAAAAAAAAAACATAGAAGAAGAAGATGCTGTCGTCGATGTTGTTGTGATTGTCTGCGACAAACTGAATGAAAAGTCGAAACACTTTTAAGGATATTTTAAGGGTTTCTGAAAAAGGTGGGTTCAAATTACCAACAGAAGGTGTTTAATTTAAGTTCAAGGCAGAAAGCTTTAATGTACCGATGACGTTAAAGTCGCAAAAACGTCTTTTCAAACGCATAATAGCTCACCTTACATCCGGGATCAAAGATCTTGAGACATAATGTTGTAAATATTGGATGAATGTGTATAAATTGTTTTTATTAATGGACAGAACGCAGAATGAAGAAGTTAATAATGGTTAATGGTTATATGCAGGGGTGGAAGTAATTACTTTAATTAAATAGATTTTTGGGGGTACTTGTACTTTTATAAGTAGATTTTCAAGTCTGTTCTGTTACTTGCACTTAAGTAATCATTATGCCATGTAATCTACTTAGTTACTTTAAAAATCATTGTTGAATACTGAGTACAACTTTCAATAATATCTCGACCTTTTATCTGCATTTTTGTAGCCAGTGAGGTGATTTGATAGCAAACAAGCCAATGAAAACCAGGACATATGGATGAATACAAAACAAAACAAGTGTTAATGGATGTTAATGATTGATAGCTAATTGATTTTGTGTTAAGAATTTAACCAGTTAAAAATGTATTCATGGATATTCTATCAATAGTCGTGGCAGCAACTGCACCTCATCTAATTTTTGACTGCCTGAGACCTTTGCTAAATAAGGAAATAAAAACTTAAAATGAGAAAAAGAAAGACACAGAAAAAAAAATCACCAATCAAAATGAGCGAAAAACACTTGTTTTATAAATGATTATTGATTGTTAGAGTTTTAACTATTGGTAAAACAAAACACAAAATGTAGAGCCCTATCTGGAGAGGTGACAGGGACATCCCCAGGTAAAAGTAACTAATAATCTGAGTAGGTTTTTTTTTTGACGAATACTCTGTACTTTTACGAGAGTATTTTTTCTAACACCAGTACTTTTACCTGTGATTGAGTAATATTTTAGCAAAGTAACAGTGAATGCGAAGGAAAGCTCAGAAATGATTACTTTTATTATCTCAGTGTAAATGATTGTGCTTTTGAATGTTGCAGGTGAGACACAATGACGACCAAACGTGGACTGATAACTGATTCATTTAAAGTGGTGAAGAAAGCGAAGAGAGGGGGGAAACGAGAGAAGAGGTCTCCGTCTCCTCCTCCACAGAAAGGTGAGAAGCAGGAGAACAGTTTTTGATCTGGGTTTGAGATAAATCTCATTCTTCTGTCATCTAACCTGCTCCAGGGTTTAATTTTTGTCATTTTGTATTTGTATATATTTTATCTAGCTCAAGGACCTTTTTTCCATCTATTAATGATTTTGCTGAAGTTGATGTCATGTGACTATTAGTATTGTCAGTCCTGCTGCACTTCTCTGAAATGTAGTTTTGTGTCAGCAGTGGTCAGTGTTTTACCTGTAAATGCTTTTTTCAAAGCAGAAGAAGAAACTAAAACAATCCGGGAGAAAGAGCTGGAGCAGCTCCGGCAGTTTGATCTGGATTGGAGATTTGGACCCTGCACAGGTAAAACTGATTCATTGATTGATTGAATGGAGCTGTGATAACAATTATTCACAAGTTTCAATTCATATTGCATCTGTGGTATTATAGTTTTGTTATTTTTGTTGGTTTTCATTTTGACACTAGTGACATTCGAGGCTTTGGATGGCAGATATCAAACTATCTGAAACTTTGAAACAGGCTCTGACTCAGAACCACAAAACTTAGTTGACTTGAGCAAAATAACCTTACACATTTTTTCATTTACTAAGTGCAAATGCTAACAAAAATTGACAAGTTCATAGGACTAAAAGTTCCTGGTACTTCTAGTTTCAAGGCATTGCATCGTAATGTATGCCAGAAGAAGCATTGTTTTGGTTCAGTTCTGTTCTTTGTGTACTGGAAAAAATGTTGTTACAGTAGTGGAATGATTGAATCGACATCTTAAGCAAACTTTTGGTACTCAGGAAGTTATTGTTGATGCAACTTAAGGTGAGTTCACCTTATCTGACCACATTCATTCTTGGAAACAATGTAAAATTGCACCAAAAAGCCTCAGGGATCTGATGAACTTTGGTGACTTGGGCCATTTAAGAATACTTTTTCTGTTTCTTTGACTGTTTTAATGTCTTAGATTATTATTTTCAGTTTTTATATAGCTGCTAAAAGTCAGTGGCGATGTTGTTTCTGGCTTGGATGTTAAGTTAAAGTCGTGTTAATTCAAGGTTAAAAATTTGATGATCCAGAAGCTATTCACTTCATACAAACACATCCACTAGATGGCAGTATAGAACTTTACAAAACATAAAAGCTACATTAGAGAGAAGATAAGATAAGATATTCTTTTATTTATCACACAATGGGAAATGTACATTGTCACAGCAGTAAAGAGCACAGAATGCAAACAGGGAAAACTGCTGTTCACAGTTTAGTATAATGAGAAAAAATATTTTAAAAACTTACATGTACAAAAAGAGACAGATATGAAAATGAAGGTTTCATTTTTTACTTGTTGAACAATTATCTTAAACCATCAAGTCTAATTTTGATGTGGTTTTTTTGGCCCTGCATTTACTTTTTGATCAGCACCCAATTATTTTTTTTTTCAATAAGTATTATTATTTCATACATACAGAATAAATAAAATAATTTTGTTTCTTTAAGTCTAATTCCTCAGAGCTATGGGTGTCCTGATCTGATATTGACATCAGCAAAAAAGAAACCAATATCAAATTATACTGGCCTGCATATAAATTCTCTGATATGAGCAGTTCATTCCAGACTGCAGACTCTATCTGAAGACAATATTGGTATTGTATCAGAAGTGAAAAGGTTGTATGAGGACGCCCCTACTCAGAGCGCTAATTGATTAATTGTGTTTTTCAGGTATAAGTCGGCTAGAAAGATGGGAGAGAGCAAAACTTCACAAGCTGAACCCACCTGAGGAGATCTTTTACCTGCTGGTGCAGACAAACACTGAACCAGAGTACAGCCAGAGGTACTAACACACACACACACACACACACACACACACACACACACACACAAACACACTCGTGTGCGCAGGTTGTCACACTAGTGTGCTTGAAAATATCACATCCTGCTTGCTTTGAACAAGCCCACTCTGACCCCTGAGGCTTTGATTTGGCCCTCAGCTTCAAGTGCTTTATACATGGGACAGAAATCATGTTCCAAATCATTTTCTTCAAATGTATATGTAAAACTAAACTGCAACAACTCCATTCTTCTGAAGGTTAAAAAGATTTTTCTGGGTGTCAAGTCTAGTGGCTTTTAAAGAGGAGAAAGCTTCAGCTGCAGACTGAGACATTCCTCAGTGGCAATCAAACTTCTGTACCCTTTAGTCACCGTGTCCAAAATAGCATAAGAGCCTTGCATGAATACACAGTAATAACAAAATTATTCTTTTGGTAGAGGAATGAACTGAGTTTTGGCTGCATTTCCAAAAATGGTGATGGTTGTGTTTTTGTCTTTCAGCCTCTGGAGTGGATATCCACTGTGAAGAAGTCACCCACAGACCCAGAAATGTGTGCAGTCTTCAAGAAAGTCAGTTTTGTTTTTATAAACACTAATCCCCATTATTTCTCAAAGTGATGATTAACCTTTTATATTCTAGCATTCAAATAATGTTTAAAAAAAATTGGGGTGCACATGAGAAGAGGATTGTCCTCTGTGTTAATGACAAAAAATGTTAGAAAACCATAGCTCTTTTTATAAACTGTCTTTGTTTTATAAGTATTATGATAATTAAAAAAATTATAAAACATGGTGTGGTGTTGTTTAATGGAGGATGGCGAAGCGTCTTGTTATATTTCATATGATTAACTCTCTTGTTGTTCTGCTCTGTGATGACATACTTTTGACTCTTTTTATACCTAAACTGAATGAACACACTGACATAAATGACAAAAGTATGAGCAACTGCACAATGATCAAATTTTCTTTTCAGGAATGATCAAAGTAAAGAAGAAATTTTCGATTTTTTTTGAAAGGGTACTCAAATATATATTAAAAAAAAAAACTTTCACTGAGTTTTAAATCACACTTCAGCTGTTCAGTACCACAAAAATGTGTGAATGTGTTTAATTAAAAATTGGTCTAGAAAAATGATTTGGATTTTTTTCTTTTTGCTTTTAAATTTTTTATTATAACTTAATGTCATGAATTCATGGTTTAACGTGTCTCTCGTGAATCACTTTTATTAAAACTAAAATAAATAAATAAATGGATACAGAAAATGACAAAAGGAATGTATCACCAAGTCATATAAAGGACAGTCAAATCTGATTTTGGCACACAAAGTCAAAAAATGATCAGCAAATATGGCCACTTAATTGTCACTTTCTGCCATTAAAAAAACGTAACAAATAATGTAATTCAGCAAGCGTTTTTAGTTTTTACAATCAGAATCAGAATTTTTGCCAAGTAGTTTTTACTCTACAAGGTATTTGTCTTAGTCTGTCAGTGAAAATGGTTTAGAAAAAGCATGAGCATTAATAAATTTATATTGAGAATACATATAAAAAACAAAGTGTTCATGTGCAAAAGTTAAAAATTAAATACGAATTCATATGTACGATTCAAAAATATACACTATTAGAAAAAAAGAAAAAACATGTCGCTCTCCCTCAACTTCTTTTCAGATATTTTGTTGGCAAAGGGAGAGATTTTTATCTGGCTCTATCAGATTGGTCTGTATTCTCGCCTCAAACCAAAAATACTTCACGCTGATTGGTTTGTTTGACGCTGCACAGTGCGACAGCAGACGCACTGCATTTTGATTGGATAGAGAATGCAAGGCCCTTCTAATATATATGTATGGATAAAACGCTTCAACTGGGCGGGTCTTGAAAGGAGGCGTCTTGTGATTGGTTAGGGATTTGCGTTACTGCCTCTGATTGGCTCCTTCAGAGTTCTGTTACGTATCTGCGTTTGCTGCGTCCGCTAATCACGTTCGGTGCGGGACGGCAGGGTCAAGCTGTACAAAGTGAGAGGTGATGATACAAGAAGTGAGACATCCTCTTTAACACAATTATTCCAAAGCAATTTAACGTGTCCCTTAATAATGAAGTCTTCTAAATCATTAAACACACACACACACAAACACACAAATAATTCTACAGAAGAACAATGCATTTCTCAAGACACAAATCATAAATTGAACAGAAGAAGTATGTTTCATAGAGCAGATCAAAACATTCCCCAAAACAAATAAATTCCACTGAAGAGGATACATTTCACAGAGCACAAAATAAATTGCACAAAACCAGGTTTATTTTTCTTCAGTGAAATGTATTGGTCTTCTGCAAAAGGTTTTTGTATTTTATGACATTTGTTCATATTTTTCTGGACTAAATGTTATTCAAGAAATGTTTTTGTGTGTTTCAAAATGGATTTTGTGCTTTAAATTTATCCTTTTTCTGTGAGATGTTTTCGTGTTTGATGAAATTTATTTATATTTTTCTGAAATTTATTGTGTTTTAAAGAAATTATGTGTTCAGTCAAGTTTTTTTCGTCTTCTTTTAATTTTAATGTCATTCTCCGAAAGGTTTCAGGATGTAAAGAAATGTATTTGTGTTTTAACGAATATATATTTTGCTTTCTGAAATATTTATTCTTTTTGGTCTCCAGGCCACAACATACAAACAACATATGGAAGGATAAATACAATATAAAGACAATGCGTATAATACAAAAGACCTAAGTGATTTCATAGCAAAAAAAAAAAGAGAGAGAGAGAGAGAGCGAAACAAATGAGCATGCATTCTAAATAAACAACTCAAATACCCCTGTTGTCTCAAAAGCACTGTTAGTTAAATGACAGTATTTGTAAAGTTAGTTTCCAAACGTCACAGGAAGCATTTATTTTGAAAGGTTAAACCGGAAGTCGTGTTGTAAAATGATTGCGTTTGTTGCAGATTGAGGATGCTGAATCCTGTAGGCAGAATATCACTGACCCACCGACTCCCTGTTTAGGAATAATTATAGGATTCTGTCTTAGTTAAATTTTCTGGAGTGCTGTTCGTATAAATACTTGCCTTTTCAGAGCCGTATTTTTTAGGTAGTATTTTATCACGCAGGATAAGATACTGCCCCAATGGAAACATCGTCCTGATGATTTTTCACTCATGAGCTGCTGTGACGGGATAACTCAGCTAGGATAGCCTGGTGTGGAGACTATTTCTCATTACATATTTTGCTGCTTTGACATCGTCGCTGTGAAGAAATCAACCTGAAACGCATGGTGCTGTGATACATTATTTGATTACACTGTAGGGATAGTGGACAGACGTCACACGGGCACAGAAACCGCTCTGGTAAGCAACCTGTTCATCTCCGCTGTTCTGTCGTGTTGTGCTGCCTTGTCAAAAAATGCTAACGTAGCGTGAATCGATCGAATGGGCTCCCAGTAGCCGTTATCACACAATACTGGCTTCACTTTAAAGTTTTTTATTAAATGACTACTCAGTCTGTTTACATTGTCAGGGAAATACGTGTTCCACAAAACTACAAAATGTGTATTCAGAATTTTAGAGGAAACATTATTCATCAGCGTGACAAGCTCCGCAGATTGTGGCTTTACGCATGCGCGTGTGTGTGTTGAGCAGCTCATGATCACGTTTCGGTAGGTAGCAGGATTCAGCGGAACACCAGAGGATTAACGGCTGGGGCAAAGCGTTAGCTCCAAGCTAGCGGTTTACTTACACAAACACGTATTTTGTTTATAAACTAGTTGTCATCTATCTCAAGGATGGATAGAAAGCCATACATTTCTGTGGATTTATAACATGTCGTTCTGATATCGTGAAGAGTTAAAATGTTGCAGCCACCCTGCTCAGTGCTGAGCATCATCTGTTCGTGTTTGAGATTAAAATATACATCAATCACACTGGAGTGAGTCTAAATCGATGGGGTGCAGCTGCGAATTTGATTGAAAATCTCTGGTGCCGCACAAAAATCAAAAACTGTTGTTTATTCATTTGGTCAGAGGTGGAACTTGTGTTACAAGCCACTTTGGGCTTATATGAACTGGTTTTAAATTCAACCCTCCTGTTGTCCTCAGGTCAATTTGAGCCGATTTCAAAAGTCATTTTGTTGTAACTTTGGTTTTCTTCCATTGAATTGATTGAAAATTACATGGATGGTTCCTTGCGATGCTATTTACATACAAAATTACTTGAGATGAAATTCAACTTTGTTGTCATTACACATATACAAGTACAGAGTAGCGAAATGAGGTTTGGCATCTCACCAGAAGTGCAATAAGCAGGAGTGCAATTATCAATTGTATGTACATGATTTAAATCAATAACAGATAACAAATGCTCTAGTGAATAAAGATTATATAATTTTACAGGTTATTATGTTATATCCAGAATAAAGTGAACGAAAGAATGGACTATGAAAAAGCTATATGGGTATATATAAAGTACTTATGTATGTAAATGGTGTGACATGGACATAATATACAAATAATTTAACAGTACATATATAAACATGTTTATAGATATATACATGGATGATATGAGGATAAATGCTATACAAATTATGAACATGTTATACAGGTAGCTTATTGAAATGAGATGACAAACTTTACAGATCAGTGTTCAGGTGGAGAGGAGGGGTTGTCAGCTGGGGACAGGGTTTAGAGGGGAGACAGAGTTCAGAGTTTGTCGGTCAGCATTCAGAAAGGAAACAGCTCTGGGGAAGAAGCTGTTCTTCAGTCTGCTTGTTCTGGCCCGAAGGCATCTGAAGCTTTTTCCAGAGGGCAAAAGGACAAACAGTCCATGGGCAGGGTGGGAGGAGTCTTTGAGGATGCTGGGAGCTCGACGCAGACTTATGAAGATTATTGTTAAATAATGTGTGTTTTATATAAATTTATAGCATCTCCCTGCCATTAAAGTAGTTTAAATGATTTCAAAACAACATCCTGCCATCACTTTGACATATTCTTGTTTGTGATATTACATCAATTTATGCAACTCTGATATTAACCTGAGTTAAAAAACAATCAGAATTTTTGCATTTTTCTACTCAAAGGAGAGGTATACTTATCAATCGGATTCTTTATTGATCTCCTTATTGATTTATCCTATGAATTTTCTGTGCACAAAAGGAAGTTTTACAAGTTTTGGACTCTTGAGTGATTTAGAAAATGCAAATAATACTCCAAAATATCAACACCTGCAGTGTGAGAAACAGGTGCAACCTGGGGTATCATCAGTTGGTTTGTTACTTTGCATTTTGATGATTGGATTTATTTTTTAAACATTTCTTTAACTGTTGGTATTATAAATGATAATAAAGTTCTGTCCTTGAACTCACATGTTTAATAGCGCCTAAAATCAATTATCTATTTAGCCTTCAACACAAATTATTTCACAAGAAGAACTTGAAATATGGGAAAAGTTTTGTTGTAATTCTTGATCACATGATAGTGCAGTAGTGGTGTCAGGATCATGGGAGTGGCAAGAAAATGATATATTATGACTAAATGAGCTATAAGAATTGGTTAGGGTTGTTCCTCTAAGCTTAATTTATTTCCCCTGCTTCCTACTTCAAGAGACTTAAAATTCAAGAGACCCTTCAATGAATGAAACTTGGAATGGAGAATGATTCAGTATGAGAGAGTGTGAATCCAAGTTGCAGCTCAAAGATACACAGTACAAAAAACAAGCCCACATCGTCTGTCTTGATGCAACACAGGGTCTTGTTTTCCCAGAGAGTCAGCTCACACCCTATTGATAGCGTCTCATCTCTCTTGGGCCTGTTTGTCTCTGCAGGTTCACACAGCGGTTGCTTGGCTGTAGGATTATTCGATTCCCAGACTGAATAATGCTGTAACAGTGTGCAATGATAAGTGCAGGTGCAACGATAGATGCGGGAAGCAGACATCTTTGTCGTGCAGTTAATGCTTTAATATAATTTATTACTGATGATTAAACCAGTTTAAAATCAGATTGAAAAGAAATGTAAGATAACGTCTGAAATATTGTTAACTCAGTGACTTCAGGAAATTGTGTTTCAACTACAGATTGATCTGCTCTTTCTATCCTTGTATAATTGCTGCTATTGGTTTGAAGAATAGGTTTGTTGGTATGTGACTGCTGAAGTGATTTATAACTTGTATTGTTACTGCTCTGTCTTCTCTCTCCTCACTTGTTAGTGATGGATAATGCTCATACCAAGACGGTGGAGGAGGTTTTGGGCTTCTTCAGTGTAAATGAGTCTACAGGTCTGAGCTGTGAGCAGCTGAAGAAGAACAGGGAGCGATGGGGACCCAATGGTATGAGGCAAAGTTACTGTGCTTCAATCAAACAGTGATTGAATCTCTTAAACCAAAACTGATTCAACAAAGAAACCATGAAATTGTAGAATAAATGATACAAACTTCTCTTTTTACTCTTTCTCCTGCTCACAGAACTACCTGCTGAGGAAGGTAAGCTGCCATTCTGTTTTATTACTTTCTACCATCCTCCCCCTTTTTTCCCTGTAATCTAGAGGATAAATCACAACATTGAAGTCATTCCTGTCTGATAATCTGACTGCTTCGGAATGATTTTGTGGGAGTACAAGATGACCTTTTTACCTCAACAGCTCTAAAGCTACTTCGTATGTAACACAATTTTTTAGTTTACACATCGTAAAGCAATACAAGGTGGCCACAACTATATAAAGCATGCCCAGCTGACCTGTTGTGACAAATCAAATGCACTTCATCCTTAAAAAAATGCTTCAACCAGTCATTAAAATCAAACCTCATATCCAAACATCTTGAGAGGACTGAGCACCTCAGAGCACCTCAGAGCTCTCCAAGGTGCTGAACCTGCTCCTGGGAGCAGCCAGGAAACCTTAACAGTGCCCTCCTTTTCCCCTGATAATAAAACTGGCAGTTCTTAAACACAGCTTGCCAACAGGTGCCCTTATAACCCGATGGCTCTCTTTGCAAAGACTTAGTGCTGCTTCCACTGGGCTACTTCTATTCATAGCTAAAATTCAAACCCTCTTGTGAGTCTCACAGAAGCTGCAATAACACTGTTAAAAAGGCCAAACACTGGCATGTTGCTTCCCTCTAGTGTGAATTAACACAGCATGCTCAGTATTAATGAGCAATTTGGGACATGTAACATTCTTAGTTTGGAGGTTAAGAAGCTGCAGGAGCTTTTTCTCATTACAAACAATGGATATTTGCAGCATCCATGCATGAGTCATAAGTTTCTCCTTATTCTGTCGACACACCTTTTCTTTCAATTTGCGTTTTCTTTATTTTTATGACTATTTACTGGACTGACTTAAAGTAATGATGGACACTCAATTTTCTTTAGTTAGCTGATTGGTTCTTGCCATATTATGAATTTTAACAGTTGTCCAATAGGGCTGTCGGCTGTATATTACCCTTACTTCTGCACAACACAACTGATGGTCTCAACCCCATTGATACAGCAAGAAAGTCCACTAGTTAACCTCTGATAAGGCAGAGCTGTGAAGTGAAAATCATTTCAGGTGACGACCTCTTGAAAAATGCCAAAAGTATAAAAAGCAGTTATCAGAGTAAAGGGTGGCTAATTTGAGGAAACTAGGATATAAAACATGTTTTCAGTTGTTTCAACTTTTTTTGTTAAGTACATAACTCCACATGTGTTCATTCACAGTTTTGATGCCTTCAGTGAGAATCTACAGTGTAAATAGTCATGAAAATAAAGAAAATGCATTGAATGAGAAAGTGTGTCCAAACTTTTGGCCTGTACTGGAAGTCACTTTGTAGAACCAAGTAACAGATATTACATTTTCTGAAAACGTGTGACCCATTGCGATTTACATTGATTGTAGCATGCTGATGCAACAACTATGCAGCTTCCATCTGAAAGGTGAATGGTTGATCGGCCTCTTTTATGTTTTTCTTCTTTCTACACGACAGTATAATTATGCATAAAATAGAAAAAGGCTTCAAATCACAAGTAACAGTCATGCACAGGATGTTTGATGTATTCCTAGGTGTCTCCTTATGGATGATTAAGAGTGTTTCGCACTTTAAAGAACTTGTGCTAAGTGCTATCTCGCCTCGGCACTTCATTCTCACACAAGGTTTCTTATAAATAGCCGCCTACATTCATTGTCAAACCACCCCAGCTTTAGTCTGATGGGCATTTTCATGAGAAACTTTATTTTCCCAGAGCAGCACAAAGTAAATTTATTATTTGAACTGTATTCACAGTATTATGCTGATGGGGTAGCTGTACTGTGTCAGAAACAATCTATTAGAAACTCTGCAGTAAAGGGGAATAGAAGAGAAAATTTCATCAAAAGAGTGTAAATACCAAAGTCAACAGTGTCCCCTCTACAATTTGTCAGAAAACTGACAAATCCATCCCTGCCTTATTTGGAGCCTGGAAAAAAAAATCCTATGATAGAATATAAAGTGGATCTTTGTTCATGCTCTCACAGTTTGACAGACATTACTATATTTTCCTCCCTCTGGGTCTCCTTTATTATCTCACTTGGGTCCCAGCTGATTTTGTTTATTTGTTTCTTCTTTCTTTTTCTGTTTCCTGCTGTCCTGTGTAGGGAAGTCGCTCTGGGAGCTGGTGCTGGAACAGTTTGAGGATCTGTTGGTTCGGATCTTGCTGCTCGCCGCGTGCATCTCCTTCGTAAGAAAAAACACAAGCACTAACAAACACTAACTCAATCATCCACATACCTATGGGTTTTACTGAATCTGTACCTGCTCTTGTGTTCTGTCCCTCAGACTCTGGCTTGGTTTGAAGAAGGGGAGGGGACGATTACAGCCTTCGTTGAACCCTTTGTCATCCTCCTTATCCTCATTGCCAACGCCATTGTGGGAGTATGGCAGGTAGCTCAAGGTTTTTAAAATATAAATCATTGACCCCTAATTGTCTTTAAAATCAGGCAGAAGGCTAACTGTAAAATGACTTTATTAATCAAGTTGATATTTTATGGTTGTAGACCTGAAATGTTGCTCTCAAATTGTGTCCTAGATGTAGCATACATCCCTCAGGCTAATATCTCTGGTTGGATTTCTGCTGCAATAATGCTACAAAGCCCTGTTCATGGATGTAAACAAACATATTCAAGTAGTGGAGCTTTAACAAACAGAGATAGCGTGGCATGTTTGGTCAGTATGTTGATTTAGTAAGTGGATATAAAGTTGGACGCAGGCTGTGTCTGTAACCCTGGGGGTTCATCAGATTTTGAATTACAGATAGTTAATTAGCTGCTTTATAACTCCTCTCATGTCAGGATCGAATTCACGTTGATGAACCTCCACTACCATTGGAGAGATGTTAGAAAAAACAAAAGTTGTCTGAGCTGCTATCCCCTTCATTCAAAAATGCTACCTACCATTTCCTTCTTATAAAAACAGCTGATTCATCCCTGTCAAGCAAAACCTATGATAAATGTGTGTATAGAGATGGGTATTGATAAGATTTTATTAATACCAAAGCTCTTATTGATTCTGCTTGTCGAAACAATTTTTTATGAATACAAATATGAATCCTTTGTGACAGAGTAATGTACATTTCTTTGAGTCAGTTTTACATTTAAGGCTTTAAGCAAAAAACCCTGAACTGGAGATTTCTTGACATACAATCAAACCGCTCTGGCATAATTTAAAGAATTGATAAGGGAATTATGAGGCAAAAAGGCTAATGATGCTGATGGATTGAACTGTTTTTTTTATGGATGCTAAACAGAAACCTGTTCTCGATATCCATCCTTAAGTGCGTATAACTCTTTCAGGAACGCAACGCGGAAAATGCCATCGAGGCTCTGAAGGAGTACGAGCCAGAGATGGGAAAGGTTTACCGTCAGGACAAAAAGAGCGTGCAGAGAGTGAGAGCTCGAGACATTGTCCCTGGAGACATTGTGGAGGTTGCTGGTAAGTACAAATAAGACACTACCATCTGTTACAGAATTTTTAACCTTGAAATCCATTATTTGAGACAAAGTAGGGAACAGATCCAGAGAAATCAAATAACGGGTTCATTTCAGACACCAACACAGACACACTGCATTATGTCCCACAATGACTTAGACACTATGCAGGACAAACAGTACAGTCATGCCATAATCTGAGCAGTGACTCATGTATTATCTGGGATATTACTCATGAATAATCTTAGCAATGACTCATCATACAAAAACGGCTCAACCAGAATTGAGAACAAGAGATTAAAGTGCGTCTGATTTGTTGCTCATAGAGAAATCAGATTGGTAGTCAGCTCCCAAAAAGGTTCCTGTCTATGGCAGCAACAAGAGTCGCACATACCATCAACACATTCAAGCCCCAATATGCATCAGTTAACTTGGAGAGGGGCAGCTTTGTAAGCTGTTCTGTTGCTACTCAATTGGCTGGAGGTCTACATCTTTTGGCTTCTCTTTTGGGGGAGCTGGCAGTGTCATCCATCTTTTAGTACATTTTGTGGAATAAACACACAGGTAACTGTAAAAGTTTAGGTTAATCTGATATTCTGCATGATTACAAAACCCTGCCTCATTGTGTTTTGTTCTAACTTTGGGACAGCAATATAGAGAGTCTCAGAGTGGATCATATGTTGTGAGCATGTAAGAGATGTGTCTGGGGGATGAGTTATAAAGAAACAAGCCACTCATCTTTCAAATAGATTTTTTTTCACTAATTAGAAAACCACTGTGAAGACTTTGGGACAGGAGTGATGCAGCACTGATGAAATGTCATGAGAACTCAATCTTACACAGATATGCTTTTGTCTGTACTCTAATCCTGCTCTTTCATGAGAAAGATCCAAACCAAGCTTACATGTGATCTGTCAAATATGTGTCATCACGGGGAAAGTTGAATTTGTTACCCAAAGATTCTCAGAGGAAACTGTACATGTTCATGATGAAAAGATCGGTTATATGCGATTTATGGACAAACTACTTCGCTTGAAAAGTTAGCATTCTTTCTTTCAGAGAGCACAGCTGTTCATAAACTGTTTATACATGTTTATAAACTCGTCAGAGAGGGACTGAGGGGAGAGAGTCTGCACAAACACATCTGCCTCTTGCTGTAATTCATTAATTCTTTGACTGCTAATGGCAAATAGATATGGAGTGTACTGAAAATTTCATTTCAGCATACAAATATTTTTCCTCTTATTTCATGGAAAAGTGTCGCTAAAATAAGTGAAATCATTAGTTGAGATTATAAATAACTTTGATGCATTTTCGATTCATGTCTGTGTGGAAGAGACCAAATAGACAATTGCTCTACTTTTAGATCTCCAGACACTACTCAGGCTATTGTTAGTGACTGTGTGATGAGAAATTCTCTGAGGAAGTTTCTCATCCGAGGTGGTTTAAATCAAACTGACTTGAAATGACTTGACATCTGCAGCAGTGACTTCCATCGGCACTGTTATTCCTGGAAACAGAGGGGGTAAAGTCCACACTGCTGTGATATATCTACTGCCTATGGTATTAACCATGTTTGACATCATTTTGACATGGCAGAGAAAGAAGAAAAAGGAAATATTTTGCTTTAAAGTGAGTGAGAGGAGAGAGAGGAAACTGAAACTTAAATATATGTCAACCAGTAAATGATTCTAAAGAAGAGGTGCCTGATAAGTAAAGGCTCGACCTCCCATACTACTTTTTGGAACCAAGCAGGCCTGGGTACTGAGAGTGCAGTAATCTAGACGGATGGTACGATGAGTCCTCTAAAATAAGTATATAACTCAGAGGAAGAATTTTAAATTCTATTCTAGATTTTATAGGTAGCCAGTGAAGAGATTCAGGAGAGTTTTCTGGATGGGCTGGGGAGTGTGCTGCCAGCTGTGAGAGGAGTACCAGCAGAGAGTGAAGGATGGCCAACTCCAAATAGAATAGAATAGCAAGTACTTTATTTATCCCTAGAAGGAAAAATCAGTCACAGCAGCAATACAAGAAAGTATATTGTGTAAAAGAATTAAAATAAAGAAAAATATAATGTGAGTCAGCAGAAAAAAATGTCCACCAGAGACGTACTGGTGTCTTAAAACATTTACTTAACAGTTTGTACCTAATAGCGATATAGTAATTTCATACATCTCACATGCAGCAACCCACCATGTATTGAGTGTATCCACAGGGTTCCTACACATCCTTAAAAAAAGTCTTTAATTCATGTATTTCAAACTAAGGCCTTAAAAAGTCTTAAATCTATTAAAATTATATATTCTGGTCTTAAATAAAGTACTCAATGGTCTTACATTTGTCAGAGCAGGATTTGTTAATGTTTTATTGATTTTATTTAATTTTTTTGCAGGACATTTTCAGGAGGAGATAATTCATCTATAGGTCACTGTTTGCACTTTTACATACAAATATTAACCAAAGAGCAGCTTTGTGTTCGATAAACAGTCAAAAAATAAACTTGAATGAGTCTCATAAAGTAAAACACGCTATGATTTGGTTGTAATGCATCAGGACCCCCAAACCATTGACTGTATTTATGTTTTTAGTCTTAAATTTCATTCAAAGTGGCATTGAAAAGTTCTTAAAAGTCTTAAATTTAACTTGCAAAAACCTCCAGGCACCCCGATTCAATATATCGCCCACCTTAAAACAAACTTGCGGCAGCTTCATTTAACATACGTACATACAGTATGTACCAGAGAGATTCTCTGATCATTTGTTGCTTTCTTATCCAATGGGAGAGAAGAAGAAACGATCAAAAGTTACATAAAAAGTCTCCAGCTCTGATCCTGTTGTTCCGGCTCTGATGGGTGTCATCAAGTTCCCATGCTCTGGAAGCCAAATACTTTTACTACAGACAGAGGGGCACTGGAGCATACACTCACAAAACACGCACACATACACACTCCTAACCCTATTTCCTTTCTCTGAGCAGCCTGAAATAGCAGCAGCTATCTGGGGGATTCAACAGTTTTTATACTGGGTCAAGCTCATGTGTGTTCAGGCTGATACTAAAGCTGACAGCGTTCATACACAGCTGCAATGGTTTTATCAAAGGGTTTGAGTCAGTGGAGCAAAAGGGTGAGGTCCTGTGTGTAAATGATGGAAGATGTTTGAAAAAATGTACATGTGATTTAGTATATGCATTTTTTACTGTATTGAACCTATTGTGTAAGACACAAATCATAGCCCCAAACTCTCTTCCACCCCCCATGTAAATTGCAGCTTTGAGATGCACTTCAATCAAACATTTTTCCATGTTCCTTGTGTAGTCTCTTATTGCGTTTCCATAACGATAACAGCAGGAGGAGAGGGCAGATATGGAGCAGCAGGCAAGCACGTCAAGATGTTTGCCAGGAACGTCTAAACAGAGATGCCACGGTGTTATTTCAGCTATGTTTAAACAAGCATGCAGTGGAGCTGCAGTCTTGAAAAGCTCCCTGTAATACTACAGACACAGGAGAAAAGACACTGGTGCTGACATTTTGTTTGCTCTTACTAATCCCATTCCCCTCTGCTCGCCCCACACTGATGTTTTTGTTTGGTTGACAGAATGATTTATTTGACATTTGTTGATTTTTAGGCTAGCTTTAGTTTCATATCAAGGAATTGAATGGCAAAGAGCTTAAAAAAGATGCGAGGTGACTGGTGAAAAGTGAACTGTGTCCTGTCTGACCTCTTTTGTGAAGTGGCAAACAGTCGGGTCATCGTGTTGACGCAGGACACACAGAGCTTTTATCATGTCTCTTGATTATTTAAACCAATCAGTGTGCTTGCTCTTCCCTTCAGAGGTAGAGATTTTAATTCTGTCCTTTCATTGTGCCCTAAAAACTCAAGTGGAGGTCAAGTTTGCTGCAGGTCCACTGATGCACAATCCAGGGTCAAAAGTTAGTTTAAAGATGCATAATGTGAACTGACAGCCTGTGATCGGACAAGACTTTGTTACTAATTTGAGCTCCTTTTTTGTCTCCTCACCTCCCTCCAGTTGGTGATAAAGTCCCAGCTGACATCAGGCTGACGTCTATTCGCTCCACCACCCTGAGGGTGGACCAGTCCATTCTGACGGGGGAGTCTGTGTCGGTGCTGAAACATACAGATCCTGTACCTGATCCTCGAGCTGTCAACCAGGACAAGAAGAACATGCTCTTTTCTGTGAGTCTCAACACGTAGTTACATTTATAGTTGCATAAAACAGAAAGAAAAAGGTGAAGATGATTGAAACTTCTGATTTAACGATCGGATGTGGACATATTTGGAGTTCACTGTGGTGTTCTTCTATTTCTCTGGTTCTGAACTTTATTTAGGTTGTGACCCCATTTATAAATCAGAATTTTCCAGGATCCCCAAGACACTTTCTTTTTAGAATTAATGTCTCTGCAATAGTACGCAGCTGCATTGCCCTAGCAATGACATAGCCCACCTTTAGGACGCTTTCAGTGCCCGCCCACTGTCATTAACAGTGGTATGCAATGACATTTTGAAGGGCAGGGGCAGAATAAAAAAAGGCAAATACAGGGCATGTTTTGGATTCCAAGAGGGCAGTTTAACATTTTTTAACCAGCCAAAGGGGCAGATTAGTGTAGTTTGCCAACCAGAAAGGCACCTCAGTATTTGTTTTGGCTCCCAAGCAGATGGTGTAGTGCACATTTTGTCTCTGAAGAGTGCACTTTAAAGCGTGTTTTATCCCTATAAATAAGCCAATAGTCTAAAGCTGAGAGAGACAGGAGTAAGTAGTAGATCATAGTGGAAACATAAAACATACCAGAGGGCGGAGTAACCCCTGTTTGATGTGCTGGTCGAGGTGTTTGTTGTGATTTCTTTGTGAGACTTCAAAGGCGGCTGAGTCACCAGGTGATCTAACGGTCAAAGAACAAACATTGATGTTTTATTCAGCAGCATCACTCAGACAGACTGCAGACCTGCAGGACACAGGTGTCACCTCAGGACTGTCTGCCAAATATACAATGATATGAAGAAAACAGCACAACCTGCTTTTAAGATAACTGTAAATCATAGATGTGAAATTTTGATGTTCACTGACTGGATATGATATCTCTCACAATGAAGGAATGATGATTACAAAGAGGAAAATCATATAAAAACACATGCAGATAGGTGTGTGTCTGCTTTTACATCTCTTGCTTTTAACTGCTGAAAATGTAAAAGTTAAGTTCTGCCTTTTGCAAACTTTGCACAGGGGACTAACATTGCAGCTGGGCGAGCCATCGGGGTTGTTGTAGCAACAGGAGTGCAGACAGAGATCGGGAAAATCAGAGATGAGATGGCCTCGACTGACCCAGAAAGAACCCCTCTACAGCAGAAACTGGACCAGTTTGGAGAACAGCTGTCAAAGGTAAGGACCCATGAGTTAGCACTTTGAGTCATATAAACTCCATTACTCTATGAAAGTATTTCTGTTGATTTACTTCTGGCGTTGTGTGGTGACCTGCAGGTGATCAGTGTGATCTGTGTGGCGGTTTGGGCAATCAACGTTGGACACTTTAACGACCCGGTGCACGGAGGCAGCTGGCTGAGAGGAGCTGTTTACTACTTCAAGATTGCAGTTGCTCTGGCTGTAGCTGCCATACCAGAAGGTCAGCTGTTTTATAGATATAACATTTACATGTTTTCTGGTTCACTGAAAAAAAAAAAACTATCAAAGACATTATTTTGACTAATTAAGAATAGAAATGATTGTGTGAATAAGATAGACTATTAATATGTTTTTGTAATCTAAAAACAGTGTAACTTACCAGTGAGCCAGGAAAAAATTTACAAGTTTTCTCGACTGTGTGATGGTGTTTTACCTAGAAGTCAGCATTAGAAGAAGCTGTAAGTCGTTTGTGTCACTGCTTGTGACCAGTTCTCATATGAACCAGCTGCTCTATTGGAAAAGCTCAGACAGACAGAAAATAATAAGCTTCCTTGGATGTGTGCCAAATTATTCTCCTCTGCCCTGTTTTTTCCCCCAGGTCTCCCAGCAGTCATTACCACCTGTCTGGCTCTGGGAACGAGGAGGATGGCAAGGAAGAACGCCATCGTCCGCAGCCTGCCATCAGTGGAGACGCTGGGTTGTACGTCAGTTATCTGCTCGGATAAAACAGGAACACTGACTACAAATCAGATGTCCGTATGCAGGGTGAGATTTAACATCCCAGTAAGAAACATAGGGATTAAATAATTAAAGTGGTCATTAATGACATCTGAAAGAAAAAGATTACAAAGTAACTATTAAAAATTCTTGGTTCTAAGATTAAACTTTTGCTAAGTCTCCAAAAAGTTAGTGTCGAGGCATGAAGGGAGACTTTAGTCGAGTTGCAAATACATGAACAGATATAAAATTCACCAGAAAGAGAACTACTGTAATGTCTTGAAAAAAGCATCTGAAAATGTGCAGGAACACTAGGAGCGGTGTTAAGACCCGATTTGTTGCAATGACCCAAAATGTAATAACGACCTGAAATGTAATACAAAACATGTAATAAGACCCAAAATGTAATAACTGATCAATAATGCAACATCATTGCTGATCCTGAGACCTAATATGAAAAATGACTACTTCTGGATCATTAACTGATGTAACAAGTTGGTACATATGGGCAAAAGTTATTATGTTTTTTTGTTGATTCATGATAAAAGATGATTTTATTGTTCGGCATTCACAGCGGGTAACTACAAAATATCTGGATACAAGCTAGAGAATTGACCTTTGCACAAGTCATCATAGTTGAATGAAGTGCAAAGAGCTCTCTGCTCATGTTTACATCAGATGTAAACTGTTTACTTGATGTAGAACTCAGTTATGTTGTGATTCAGTAACAGATAATCGAGTTTAAACCTAAAACCATGTGGAGTATGATGACACGTAGAGGGCTACAGGTGGATCTAACCTGAACTAAAGCTTCTAACATCCATAAACTAACAAACCTCTCCAATCTGTGTGTCTGCGTGTCCGTTTGTTTGTGTCTGTGTGTGTGTTCAGCTGTTTGTTGTAGACAGCGTTTCAGGAGAGCGCTGCAGACTGAGCGAGTTCTCAGTGACAGGATCTACTTATGCCCCAGAGGGGGAAGTGTGAGTGCCTCTAACCTTCAATATTTAACCCCTTAACCCCTGAAAAGTTATGGCTTTTGTCTTAACATTGGCAGTTTATTCATTTTCTTCTGCATTAATTCATACAAATTGACCTCATGTCTCCACTCCTTACCGTCTTACTCGTCTCTGCAGCTATAAAGACGGCTCGGCGGTGAAGTGCAGTCAGTATGAAGGCCTGGTGGAGATGGCTTCCATCTGTGCACTGTGTAATGACTCATCACTGGACTACAACGAGGTAAGACGTGCAGGGACCAACCAGCCTCTCATTTACGCCCATATATGGTCATCAGAAACATTTACAGCTATTATCTGCATCTGAGGACCAAAAGTACAATCATGAACTTGAACAGTCAAATCTCTCCAGGATTTCTAACCTCTTTAATGTGGATGTGTGTGTGTGTGTGTTTGTCTGTCCCAGGCAAAGGGTGTGTTTGAGAAGGTGGGGGAGGCCACAGAGACTGCCCTCTGCTGTTTGGTGGAGAAGATGAACGTGTTCGACACCGACTTAAGAGGACTGAGCTCAGCAGAGAGAGCTACAGCATGCTGCTCTGTAAGTCTGTCTGTCTGTTTTTGTGTGAGGGAGGAAGTGAGGGAGTGTCTTCTTGCTGCTGTTGTAAATGATTCTCCCTCTGCATCCATTATGCAGGACTTGCTGAAATCTTTTCCGGGCTTCATTTTCACTCTGTCTCGTTCCTTTAAGACCCTTTAAGGGCCAGTGTGACGGTACTAAGCATTTGCACTTAAAGGGCTGAACATGGACTATATAATAATGTTACAAATCCATCAGTACATAGGTTTTTTTTAAGTTAAATTTAGGAAATCCAGGCCTTTATATGACACGTGGAAAGAGAACTTAGATCAAAATCAAAGCTCCACAGCAACGATGCAGTCAAACATGACATCAGGCTGTAACACTTCTTACAATCAGCTTAACTTTTAAACTATGGTCTGTTATATGAAAGAAGAAAGATAAAAAGTGGCTTCAGGTTTCACACCTGGAGACTTCTGTCTTGTCTTATAAGCGGTCCTGAGTTATTAAAAATGTCAATCCCTTCACATTCTGTGGTTTGTGTTTATTTTCAGGTGATAAAACAGCTGATGAAGAAGGAGTTAACGCTCGAGTTCTCCAGAGACAGAAAGTCTATGTCCGTCTTCTGTTTGTCCAATAAACTCACCCGAACAGCATCCGGGGCCAAAATGTTTGTCAAGGTGAGTTACGCCTCATCTTAATGTCTTTTTTTCTCCCCCTGATGGTGTCTAACCCCACCCTCTTTACTCCTGTTTCTTCTCAGGGAGCTCCAGAGAGCGTGTTGGAGCGGTGCAACTATGTGCGAGTCAACGGCTCTGCCCGCGTGCCTCTGAGCTCGACAGTACGAGAGCAGCTCCTGTCCACTGTGAGAGAATGGGGATCAGGCCGAGACACACTGCGCTGCCTCGCAATGGCAACCAGGGACACACCCCCAGACATCAACAGCCTTAACTTGGAGAACTCAGCTGCATTTTCTGACTATGAGGTGAAGATTATGATGAAGATTTCTTAGTAAAACTCAGATTTTTCAAGCTTCAAAACTTCTGTCTTCTTCTGAGTTGCTCAAAATTCTTAAAACACTGGTGAATGTGTGAGGACAAAATAGTATCACTTGCAAAGTTTAACTTGTTTTCTCCACCTCCACTTAGTCTGATCTGACCTTTGTGGGCTGTGTGGGCATGTTGGACCCCCCAAGGAAAGAGGTGCTAAGTGCAGTCCGAATGTGTCGACAGGCGGGTATACGAGTCATCATGATCACAGGTGAGCGAGCACCGTGGACCATACACAGACAACAGTGTGACAGCTGCTCAAAAGTGAAGGCAAAGCATTTAAAACTTGCTGAACTTGCTGACTGCAGTATGGATTTAGATTTCACCTCCCACATGTTTGAAATGATGGCATGTTGAAGCAAAAGTGTATAACGTATTCTGCGTTAATTTGATGACATGAAAATAAACCAATTAAGTCATTAATGTTACGGAGCCTTAATTTTTTCTCTCCAGGTGACAACAAAGGCACCGCTCTGTCCATCTGCCGCAGAGTCGGCATCATCACAGAGCAGGAGGAGGAGCAGGAAGGCTCGGGGGTCAGCGGCGGCCTCACAGGGAGAGAGTTTGATGAACTTCCTCCTCACATGCAGCGTCAGGCCTGCAGGACGGCGAGATGCTTCGCCAGAGTGGAACCAGCGCACAAGAGCCGCATAGTAGAGTACCTGCAGAGCCTGAGTGACATCACGGCCATGGTGAGGGAATCAGAAACATGTCTCCAACCTGCGCTGAAGATCTCCTTTAACTGTGATGTCATTGTATTGTTTCCCGATGGTTTCAGACAGGTGATGGGGTGAACGACGCACCGGCGCTGAAGAAAGCAGAGATTGGCATTGCTATGGGCAGCGGCACGGCGGTGGCAAAGTCAGCCTCAGAGATGATCCTGGCAGACGATAACTTCTCAACGATTGTGGCAGCTGTGGAGGAAGGCAGAGCGATCTACAACAACATGAAGCAGTTCATAAGATACCTGATCTCATCAAACATTGGAGAGGTTGTTTGGTTAGTATGAGCGTAGATGGAGGGAGGAGTGGCAAAAGGCTAAAGAAAAACAAACAACTTTTAGAGCTGTTTTGATCACATTGAAGGTCTGATAGACTCTGGTTAAAAAGAAAGGAAACACTCTGAGCTTTGGGAGCCTAACTACCTTCACCAAATTTCTGTTTTTATCGGGTTTGAAAAGAAATCCTTGTAGTCATAATCTGCCACATCTACAACCTCAGAATTTTTTGCACCTTTGAATATCATGTCCTCGTGAATATAAAGCTCACACCACTCAGTCTTTAAAGCAGGTGAACACCCGTTAATGCCTCCCCTATTTCTAGCATGTTTTCAGAAAAGTACAAAACCAAGGGAAGTGAAAACTTAGATCAAGGGAAGAGTATTGTTAATATGACTTGAGGTTTTCATTTATTAATTTATTATTAAAAACTATAGCTGTACAACAATAAAACCTGGCACTTTTTTCATGAAATACACACACAAATCAATATATTGTTACCGTCTTTAGGGAGTCTTGTCGTCCTTTTGAAATGACAGAATATCTTATTGAAACCTTGATTAAAATCTTGTATCCACAAGGTGTTTTTGAACCTATTAATATATGCAAAGTGCCATAAGTACATAAATATTATGCATTGGCAGATCATGACTATAGCGTACAGTTAGAGAACTTGCGTTTGGGGGTTTACAAAAGAAATTTCTTCCTGATGACAGTTCATGAATGAGGCCAGGATTTTGAGCTCCACTTCTTCATACCTGCAGATGTTTTTAGGATTTCGGTTTATCGTGGGCTTTTAAAAAGTTATTTCTTGAGTGAGACTCATTTATTAGGTCAGGTTACCTCTGTTCATTAACTGTTTTTCTCCTCTTTCTCTCCTCCTCCTCAGTATTTTCTTGACAGCAGCTCTCGGCATGCCTGAGGCTCTGATCCCAGTTCAGCTGCTGTGGGTCAACCTGGTTACAGACGGTTTCCCTGCGACAGCCTTGGGCTTCAACCCTCCTGACCTTGACATCATGTCCCGCCCACCCCGTTCCCCCAAAGAGCCTCTGATCTCCAGCTGGTTATTCTGCCGCTACCTAATCATCGGATGTGAGTCATCTGAAAAACGCCTCAGTCGATATTCATAAACATGGGAGCATCCCTCTGATCCTCACCTTCTGTCTCTTTAGGTTACGTTGGAGCAGCGACTGTTGGAGCAGCTGCCTGGTGGTTCATGGCGGCTCATGACGGACCCAAACTGTCCTTCTATCAGCTGGTAAACACACTTCTCTCCAACATCCCACTCACGCTGGCTGACCCTCCATTGCTCGCTGTAGTTGAGTGGATGCACAAGCCCAGAGTTACTTGTTTCCAGGACTAAATATAAAAATACACCTGGGTTTCAGACCATTGACTGCACTCATTTTTTCTATATTAGGAAATCAGGGTTTCTAAAATTGTACTGATCACACAAGCTGAGTGTTTTTATTGATGTTTGGAGCAAAATGTGAGTGAGCTACAGCTACTTACTGAACTAAACCTTCTGAATCCAAAGCAGTTTCTGGTCTTTTCTTGCTTCTGTCACATTTTAATTCACTTTGGGAACATTTTTCTCTACAAAGTGAATTCCTGCACCTCTAAAGATTAAGGAAAACCGGGGCAATATGCTGATGTTCCTCAATTATGTCTCCATGTAGTGTAACACAATTTAAAAGCTGCAAATCATCTAACTACAAGAAAAAGAGAATTTGTTTTTTTCAGATTTTACTCTTGTAAAAGCTTGAAAAGCAAGGAATTAGAGTATACAGCACATTTTCAGGTGCTCTTGAGCTTAATAAACACTGGAACAGAAATACTGGTGGCACTACATGAGAAACTGATCATTTGAATTTTGGAAATTTTCTTACTCGTTTTTCACTCCAATATGAAGTCTTACACCTCCACGGGTTCATGACAACCATGGCCAAAGCCAGGTGTAATTCAACAATGTCTCAGAACATCACCAAATTGCAATATTTATAACGTCATCACAACAAGCTGTTTGCTCTTTATAAACAATTTACAGTCAATACTGTTAAAAGTATCTACACAGTTCACACTCTACATTGCAGAGGCTCTGTGTCAATCTGAAGTGGTGGACAGCTCTGATCAGAAATTTTACACCTGCAATACAATACCACTGGAAGTAAAATTCAAATGATTTTTGAAGCCTGATTACATGGTTTATGTCCATTAGTCAGGACTTGCTGAAAGCAGTAAAAAGCGTTGTGTTCAGCTAAAGGAAACTGTTTTCTGCAAATTTTTCAAGAAGACATGAGAATCAGAGCAATGGCCAGTTGAGACATGTTGGTAAAATCACTTGGGATACAATTAGGAACCATCAGAAACTCCAAAACCTGATGATTGTGCCTTTTTTTCAGTTTTTGGATTGGACAAATGGTTTGTAAGTGCCAGTCGTTAACAAAGAACTGGTATTTTGTTCCTTATAAAGGGTTTGGGATTCAGAGGGTTAAACTAACAAATCTGAACATCTGTGACCAAATCTGTCAATAAAACAGATTATTAACACAGTGCCACATATTATCAAGGACTCACTTAGTGCAACAAAAAGGAATCTACAGGCAAATTGATATTAACCATTCAAATATATGCGGATGTTAATAATTCATGGAGCGTAATGAACCAGAGCTGAACAGTTCATCCAAGACAGGAAATCATCATTTCTCCTTTTTCTCCTCTTTCTCCTCTACAGTCTCACTTCCTGCAGTGCAGTGAAGGCCACGCAGAGTTTGCAGGTGTCCAGTGTTCAGTCTTTGAGTCTCCTTACCCTATGACCATGGCCCTGTCTGTCCTGGTAACCATAGAGATGTGCAACGCCTTAAACAGGTGAGAATGAAACAAACGCTTTATGTTTTTGAATGACTCCCATTTCAATGCTTCCCTATTGTAGATGAATGGGTACTTTAAACAGAAACAGAGTTAACATCTTCACCCTGATCTCTATCCTCAGTCTCTCAGAGAACCAGTCTCTGCTCAAAATGCCTCCTTGGTCGAATCCCTGGCTGGTGGGCGCCATCTGTCTGTCCATGGCTCTGCACTTCCTCATCCTTTATGTTGACCCACTGCCGGTAAGTACGATTCAAGATTCTTCTGCAGAGTGAGTGCTAGTTTACAACGCAGTGGTTAACTTTCATCATCCAATGACCAAACTGCACCAGCAGTAATTAGAATATGAGAAAACAAACAACACATCCATCTTTTTCGTCTGTTTGAAAGTTGGTATAACGGAAACAGACTCACTTATCTATAAATCATTCATCGTTTGATCACACAGACATATTTTACGACTCATTGTGGATGCAGAGCAAACATTGAATATGACCCAACTCAACCTGATGGTTTGAGACTTGTTTGCTGATCAGAAATGGTGTGACTCAAAACAAAATAAGAGTCCTTGATAAAAAACTCTTGCCTCCGTCTGGACTCAGATGTCAACCTTTCTTTTGCAGGTGATATTTCAGATCCGTCCTCTGTCGTGGCCTCAGTGGGTGGTGGTGCTGAAGATGTCCATCCCCGTCATCCTGATGGACGAGGTGCTCAAGTTCCTCGCTCGCAACTACATCGAGCCAGGAAGTCAGATCCAGGTCAGGGTTTATCTGTCGTTGTTTGTTTGTTTGTTTGTTTCTCACATTACTCTGCATTACTGAAGTTTCTCTGTGTCTGTTTCTTTAAAAGTCTCTGGAAGAAGAGGAGGAAATGCAGAGGACGAGAGCAAGCACGGGGTTGGTTGGCGCGTTGATGTCGAGGTTACGTCAGTCTTTCAGAGGCGTGTCTTGGTCGTTCGTCCTGATCTCTGGGCCTCTGGTCGTCTGGATCTTCAGCCTGGACTCTGACATCACCAACATCTTCTGGGAGTGATGGGGTAAAGAAAGAACAGGCGGACCGTGGAGGCCAGGAAAGAGAAAGAGAACGAGGAGAAAGAAGACCAAAAAGGGCAGAGGATTGTGGGAAAGTAGTAAAGACTGGTGAGGGAAAGTGAGAAACAAGTGAGGGTGATAAACCGCTTGGCAGTGGTGCAGAAATGTGAGAGAAGCAGAGGAAATTATTTCTCCAACAGACAATCATGAAAGACGGTCTGTTTTTGTTTTTTTATCTAGAAGGTTCTGTGTGTAGCTCAGCGTCTCCGTCACAGTCAAATCAGGCTTTAATTAATTGTCACGGCTCAATCAGATTTTTCACAAATGAAAACTCTGTGAGGCTCCGCATTAATGCCATTAAAGCATGCTGCCCCTGTAGCCTGAAATAGTAAGGTTAAATTTTATATTGTAGCTCCAAGGAGATGTGATAACTTTCGTACAGAGAGGTTCTACAATTTATTTATTTTTTCTTAAGTTATAATAATACATTTTATTTCTGTGATGCTTTTCAAAATTCCAAGAGACACTTTACAGATTGTAAGTATAAAAGACACATTAAAAACTAACAAGCAAGCCAGCAAAAACCCACAACACACTATAAAACACAGTGATTTGAAAAGCATTTCTAAAAAAGGTGAGTTTTTAACCTCAACTAATTCATTTGGTTTGAATTTGATATCTAAAGATTTGAGGTACAAGCTCGATTTGTGTTGTGTTTGAACTCCCGGACACTAGATGGCAGCATCATTTAGTTAATTTTAACATTTTGACTCTTCCGCTCTAACATGGCAAATGAAACAGGGATGCAAGTAAAAAAAAAATGGCAATTAATTCAAACAGATGCTTTCAAACAGGCAGAGGCATATAGCGAGGAAGTTGAACTTTGCATGCAGCATCCTAAAACAACACCAGAGTCACTTCATCATGTTAGTGAACAATGTTCACTGTGTTTTTAATGCACTGTCTGCAGTTTGGCTGCATTTTACTGAAGCAAAAAATGACGAGGATTTCAAATGTGCAGCTTTTGTTGGCGAAGCTCACCGTGCATCAAAGCAGTTTCAAAGATTGTGATCGGATGATGACATTACATCAAGATCAGGTAATGGTAGATGACATATCTTCAATAAAAGCAATACAAGTTCTGTGAGAAGTATACAGTCATCTCATCCGTCCGTCTCAGAACAGAAAAGTGATATTATTAACAGGTAGGCAGAAGAAAATTGATGATCCTCGTCAGCAATAATTCATCAGTCTTTCCCTCATCACTCAGGCTGCAGTTGCATCGAGAGCTTATCCCACAGCAGAAAGAATTCACCTGTAAAAAAGCCAGAACTTCAAACCAAGAGGCAGAAATTAGCAGACATGTTAATGAAGACATTTTACACACAGAACCTTCTCAGATTAGATGGTCAGGTTGAAAGACAAGTGTATTTGAAAGAGAGAAGTGCTGAGTGGTCCAGAGTCAAACACGCACACACACCTAAACACACAACCCAATATCAAATCCACACTGTAATTCACCTGAAATAATAATTATGATAACAGTAATAATTAACGCTCAATGACAGGAATGACATGTACAGTAAAAAAAAAAAAAAAAAAACTCTGAAGGCCACTGCAGCAGGTAAAATCAATCAGATCCTCATTGGAGCTTCCCTGTAGATACTGTAAACATTCAAACCTGCAAAGAAAGACTGTTAGACTGCATGTTGACGCACGTCACACTTTTCTAACATGTTTAAGCCCGAGTCTGTACGACTGGTTAGAAAACACATTATTATCCTGCAGCATCCGGGGGTTAAAGTAAGAACAGAGACACAATGTCCCAAAGGTCTGAAAAGATCTGTTCACTCATCACAGAATCTGAAGCATCCTGTTTTCTCTTTTGCTTTTACACAAAATGGATAAATGCATCAGCCTGCAGCCACAAAACAAGCTGTGCTGACTGATACTCAATGCAGTTCTGTTTGCAACCCCAAGTAAAGCTTTTTTTATTGTGAATTAAGCTCCCAGACTCATCGACTAAAGCTTTCTTTTATCTTAAAGAAAGTGGACGTTGCTGATCTACAGCTGCATGAATTGGTTTGATTTCTGTGATATTGTTTTTGACATTGGACTCAAACTAATTGTTCAACACACTCAACAGCTAATGCAAAAAAAAAAAGTTTTATTGATGTTTATAAGTCGACCAACAGCTCCTCTGTTTGTCTGGTGGCTTTGAATAGAGCAACCCAACACCTGATGTCAAGTTTGATAGTTTGGTCCAGCATCTTCACTGCAAAAAATAAAATCCAAGCAAGTGATTTTGTCTTACTTTTAGTAAAAAAAAAAATGTCGTTTTAGGTTTTATATGAGCCACATTTACTAGACCAATGTAGCAACCTTTTTGCTTCAAGTTATTTAAAGACAAAAATGATGTCTGAATTGCTTGAAATGAGTAAAAAAGAACAATGAATGGGGTAGGAAAAAAAGTTTCTTGTATTAAGACATTCTCATTTCAAGAAACTCAAGAAGCAAATTTTTCTTACCTGATTGGCAGATTCGTTTTTGGTCATTGCAAGCAATTCAGACATCATTTTTGTCTTTAATGTCATGAATTAAGACATGTTTCAGGACTGGATTTCAGTTTTTGCAGTGCTGTCTTCACTCCTTTGTTATTTTTACGCAGTTTTTCAAATCAACGAGCTTTGATGGCGGCAACTTATTCCATGGTTACAAATATTTCTGCTTTGCTTTTCATTTTTTCTTCGGCTTGGCAGGCTCATTTTTTAATTTTAGAAAGAAAAGGTCATTACAAATAGATAGTTTTACTCTAAAACAAGTCAAGTCATTGCTCTGTTGAAATTCAACCTGATTTATTGATCAAAACACACATTATTGTTTCGGTTAAACTATTTTTTGGACCCAGACTATTCCTTAAAAAGCTCCTGAAAAAGTCTAATGCAGTAAAAGATCAGTTTTATGGAGCAGCATAAACCAGCAACTCATGTGCTTTGACAGTTAAATATCTTTTATCGTTAAAGTCAATTGCCTAGAGATAATTGAGGATCTATTTTTCTATTTTTTATGCAACGTTTTTTCCTGCGTTCACAACCAGTTTCATGGCTGCAGGCTGAAGTGACCCACTGGTACAATCTTCAACTTATTTTTGACCTCGAAGCTGTTTCAACCCTGAACACTTGTTAAAAAAATAAGGTCAAGTATATTTAAGCCTTTGCACCAGGATCTGTTAATGGAGACGTTTTGATTTCATTATTTACATTCTCTGTTAAAGACAGTAGCCTTCAGGTAAATCCATCACTTGATGTTTCTGCTTCATGTTTGGGTAGTTTGGTTGATTTTAAAGCTTTTTCATGTACTGTATTTCAACTTGTATTTATTACTCGCACTTCAGGAGTCACACATAAAACCTTTTGATGCAGTTCTTTTTATTTTGCTGTTGTTTAATTTCAGACGCTGGATTTCAATCTGTCGTGATACTCAAAAACCTAACGAGTTGACCTTTTGTTTTTCATGAAATGTTCTGTTTATTTTTGTTTTTGAAGGGAATCAGTGGCCTGTCCGTCTTCTTCAGTGATGTTTTCACATTTGTTTGCCATTGAAGGGATTTTTCTTATTTTGTGAATGCTTAATTAAGTCACAGTAACTCTTGATTTTTTCACATAACTGGTAAGAAAGATTAAAAGCCAAATTTAAGGGAAAAAGTCTGAGATTTTAGGAATGAAAACTCATTATGACTTGATCTGAATTTACCCATATGTTTTTTTGTTTTTTTGTCTCTCCAGTTCAGCAACTCCACTCCAAAACTTTCTGATTATTTTTCCTTTGATTGGTTCTTTTAACATGTTACATAAATAGAAACACATTTATTCACTCTTTTTTTAAATGAGCTGAATATTCTTATCCATTTCCCTCTTCATTATTCAAAACCATCAACACTTTTTTTCCTCTTTGCTGACACTTTTTGCCTCACATCTTTTTCTCTCTTTTTTTTTGCTTTGATTTATTTTATTGAATGTTTCTGACACGCACTTGTTGAGGGACATTTTTATTTTTCACTCTTTAAAACTGAAGGAACACGCATGGATGCACTAAGTAGTGAGTATTTATTTTCTTTTTCATTATTTATTTATATTTGATTTTTTTTTTCCCATGAGCACACAGCTCTGACAATCCCCAGTGTACCAACCGTGTTTACACTTATATTTCTTTATATTATCATAATACTTAAATATAATTGTCATAGCTCTCATTTGTAGGAATTGAGAAAGGAGGGAAGGATTTATTTGGCCTCAGACTTTCATGGTAGATTTTTTTATGATTATTATTCTTCATGTGAACCTCCTCTCCCTCTCTCTCTGTCTGCGCTGAATCACCACAAACATCTGAGATTAGATGAGGGAGCTGTTTTTGTAGGTTTATTTGAATTATTCTTCTTGTTGAGTTCTTGTTGTCATGAAAAACGATGTAAAAGGATGAAAACAAATATTAAAGTGGTTCTGAAATCAGGTGTTGTGTACTCTTTGGAAGCTTTATGTTAAATCTTTTCAGAAATGTTCAGTCAATTAATCTCGGTTTTGAGCAAATGACTAACAAACCAAAAAGGAGGCACCATATGCAGAACTGGAAATTTAATGATTTAATTTTTCACTCTTCATTTTATTGATAGACCCTCAGGTTTGAACATCTCACTGTAGTATAACTGCTGCGTGTGGGTTAAAACGAACATTATTACAAACAGCTTAGTTTGTGTTTTAGCCTTTAGCCCGTGCTCTATCACTCTCCTGTTGACCGTCACAGGTTGACAGTCTCTTTTCGGTTTCGACTATTTCTGCTAAATAAATCGCGGAAATCATTTCCAGCATAAAAAAACACAGATCACTCTTCTCACTGCTAAACTTTGTCAACTGGTGTGATGTTGTCATGGGCACTTCGACTTGGCTCTGTTGAAGTCATTGAAAATCCATCTCAAGTAATGAATTGCTTGTAAAAAGTTAAAAAAAAAAAAATTCTTACCCCATTGGCAGATTTTTTTGACTTGTCACAACAATTCAGACCTCGTTTTTGTCTTCAAATAACATGAAATGAGACATTTTTATGGACTTATAAGTTGAATGTAGCTCATATCAAGAATATTGCGACAGTTTTTACTCAAAATAAGACATAGTGACTTTGTTAGATTTCAGTTTTTGCAGTGCACAACTCTCAAAAAGAAGAGCTGCAGTTCTTGCTTTGACCACAGGGCGGCGCAGGCGAACAACCCAACTCACTCAGCCTGAAAGAGACCAAACTTTATGTGTTTTAATGTTTTTAGGATTGTGGGAGATTTAAAAGTTCAACAGGAAACTTTTAAACTTTTTCAGTAATTTTGTTTTTTTTAAATATGAGAGGAAGACACCACAGAAAAACAAACTGTTTCTTTAAAACCATCAGACACCTTCAGGCGCTAAGAAATCAGGTGGAGAGTAGTGTGTGTCTGACCATGTGTTGGTGTGTGTGTCTGACCATGTGTTGGTGTGTGTGTCTGACCATGTGTTTGCGTGTGTGTCTGACCATGTGTGTGTGTGTGTGTGGGTCTGTTAAGGTCAGGGGGGGCGGTGGGCGAGACCCGAGCTCCATTTATAGACAAAGTCTTGATAGAAAGAGAGAGGTAGTCAATAAGAGCTCACATGTGCCTTGAAATCAGCTAAAACACACACAGACAGAAGAATATCACACAAGTTACATTCACTGTAAGAAAGAAAGAAAGAAAAATTGGAAGAATTACAGACAGAAAGAAAAAAGAAGATCTACTGACAGAGTGACTTTTGAAGTAAGTTATTTTTATTATTTCATTTGTGCCTTTGGCAGACCTCTTCTGTTCTGTGAAGTATTGATGCAAGATGGGACTCTTATTTAAATTTGTAATGACTAAAGACAAACCTTTAACCACATCCTTATCTATGATGAGCATTTCTCTTTTAATTCATAAAACCTAAAAAAAACTGTGTAACATGCAAATTTGGAGGTAAAACAAAAAAAAATACAGACACATGGAGCCATCTTGTAGTTTATGACTGAAAATGGTTTTTTTTCCCCCACTAGTTCCTCTTTGTGCCTTTAAGGGAGCAATATGTATATTTTTTGTAGGATTAAGTTGCTTAAATAAAAGAAATAACCTTAAAATGAGGTTTAATGTGATCAAGTGGTTTTCAAACTTGAATACTGACAAGGTGATCATGAGAACGTGAAGCTTCAGCTCAGTAGCTTTACTCTAACACGTTCCTCACTTATTATTTTGCCACCAAGTGAGGTATGAAGAAGGGTAAGACACAAAGTACACAGCAAAAACTGAAATCTAAGCAAGTCATTATGTCTTATTTTTAGTAAAATTTGTCTTGCTATTCTTGATTTGAGCCACATTTACTAGACAAGGTCATAAAAATGTCTCATTTCAAGTTTTATAAATACAAAATAGGGGCATCAATTGCTTGTAACAAGTAAAAAAAATCTGCCAATGGTATAAAATGGAAGATTCTTGTTTTAAGACATCTTTCTAATTTCAAGAAACTTCCCGGGCGAATTCGTCTTATCCCATTGGCAGATTTTTTTGACTTGTTACAAGCAATTTACACCTCATGTTTGTCTTAAAAAAACTTGAAATAAGACATTTTTATGACCTGGTCTGGTGAATGTGGCTCAAATTAGGAACAATAAGACAATTTTTACTACAAATAAGACATAATGACTTGCTTAGATTTCAGTTTTTGCAGTGTGTTGATACGAAAATGATCGAATCCATTTCAGCTTAGAAATAGAGATTAGTAAGGTCAGACGAGGGACGCGGAATATTAACATTTCAGTCCTCAGTCAGTTCTTCTTCTCAGAGATTTGGCAGTAAAACAGCTATAAATATAAACATAACAACTTTGAGCAGTGGTGCTATTATTAATACCTTCTGTGGTTAAAGTGACTTTGTTCAGATCAGCAGCTTAGAGATGATGCCTGGATTGCAGGACAGGATGTAGCTCTCTACTTTTTTATATCAGAAATAGCTTCATACAGACAATAACAATTTACCACAGTGTCTACAGGCAGAAGAGGAATGTGACAGAATACTTTCAGTAAAATAATATTTCCAGGTAACATACTCCGGATCAAAGTGTTGAGGTCGTGGTTCAGGTTTGATTGGTGTGAGTGTGTTTGTGTATATGTGTGAATGTGTGTATCAGGTATGGCACGTCTATTTCCACAGTCACCAGGACTTAGTGTGCAAACATGTGCCTCACACAGGTTGAGTCACGCTTTCTGAATTTCTGGACACACACACACAAACACGCACGCACACACACACACACACACACGCAAACTAAATGTGTCCACCAAATATTGACACACTCAGCTGGGAAGAACACCAGCTCTGTTGATTTGTTGATCAATCCAAATGTTTCTCTGAGTGTGTTTGTGTGTGTGTGTGTGTGTGTGTGTGTGTGTGTGTACATATGAGTGTGTGTCTGTGTGTGTGTGTTACATCACTCCTTCACACCTGATAGCTGCAGTAAGAAGGTCACGAGGGGTCAGTCTTCTCTCTTTGGTCTCAGTTTTCATGACTCTCTGGTTGATGTGACTCTGGGTTTCACCTCAGTGAGGGTTAATTCAGATGTTAACGATTCAAAGTGATCTTAACGTCTTGCACAGAGTTTTTGGAATCCAGATTTATATATATTAAAAAAACTTACCCGAATCTTGAAAACCCTGAGGCCAAACTAAGATTTCAAAGACACATCTTTTGCTGTCTCCAGGAGTGTGTTTGACATCCTGGGTTTAATTTGGAAGTTAAAAGGAGACGATAGAGAAAACACTGAACCTCAGACTCTTGAATTTTTTCCTTCATCGCTCTGTTTTCCCCCTGTGTCTTCAGTTGTTGTTGGACTCCATCAGCCATGGCTCCCAGTTTGTCTCAGGCGTACAGGAGGAGGTGGTGGATGGCGGTGACGGCCATCATTGAAAACCTGTTGTTCTCTGCCGTTCTCCTGGGCTGGGGCTCTCTGCTCATCATGCTGAAGAATGAAGGCTTTTACTCACACCTCTGTATCGGTAAGAGCATCATCCAAACAGTTCCTACGTTCAACTCAAGTCCAGGGCCTGTGTGCACATTCAGTCATTCATGATGAGAACAGATGGTGAAAAATAATCCATTAGCCGTGTGCATGAGCAAGGTTAATGCCCCAAAAGAGCATTAAATTTAATGGGAGTAGACTCTACCATAACAGCAGGATTACTGCACCTGTTTGGTTGTATAAAGGTGGACATTGTGCTCACACATCACTGCCTAAGACAGATATTTAGGGATAAAGTGAATCCTTTGAAAAAGTATGATGATGTTAAGCTAGACAGCAAATTTATTTTTAGGAGACAAAACATTAGAGTTATTTGTCAAGTTCCTGGGTAACTTGATCAAACTTCAAGTAACAAGATCAAACTTCTCCTTTTCTTTCTTTATCTTTGATGCTTGACTCCCTGACGGCATGATAGCTGTTTGTGATGAATGTCCATTTCTTCTGCTGAAAAATTATTTTCTTGATCTTGTAACATTGACGCTGTTACCACTCGCTACGTGAATTGCTTTTCATGTATATTTGGACAGAGGTTTTCAAGGAGGTTCCCTTGACATATGACGTAATCTTCACCTGCCTCGCTTTTATTGTGCAACTGGTTAATTGGCTGATTATTTGTAGTCATGGATGCGGCAAATGCTTTGGACAAATGGGCCGTTCCATCACATTACATTAAGACTAAAGGTCACGTTTGTGTAACAACTGGACATGTATTGAACGACACCGAGAACTGACATCAGCTGACAACACTACTTCCTTTTTTCTGCTTTCCTTTCACTGAAGCAAGTTTTTTCTGATGTACAAACCAAAATGTTTGGTTAATACATGATTGATCCTTAATGAGTTTTAGGAAAAGAGAAATAATATGGGTTGAATTATTTCGCTCAAATACTCTTCTAGGAGTGAAGTCTTTTTGAGGAGTAATTTATTTGACCTCTTGTCTTCCCGTACTGACAGTGAATCAGATTTGTTCAGTAGGATCCAGGAAACCATCTAACATCTTACCCTCTTGTTTTGACAGAAAATGATACTTTCAGTTCCAATGTTACAATCACGGAGAGGGTTCACTGGCCGAGTTGTGTGGAGCAGGAAGAGGTGTTGAACCTGGGCTTCACCATGGGCTCGTTCCTCCTCAGCGCCGCCACTTTACCACTTGGGATCCTGATGGACAAATACGGACCACGTCCTCTCAGGCTCGTTGGCAGGTACAGTTATAGTACTCAGGTTACTTTTTTTTATCTAATACCTTTTTTTATAGGGCTGAGTATTGGGGCCACTTGAAGAAAAATGTTAAAAGTGGCAAATTTGCCAGTTTATTTAGTTGGAAGTCCCAAATGTTATGGTAATGCACATGCCTCAGAGATTCAGAGACATTAACATGGCTTTGTCTTGTCGCTTGTTTACGAATGTTTATAATAATGTAATGACTTTGGGCTAAAGTCAGTACTATTTCCTTATTGCTGAGTCTAAGTCCTTCAAGCAACTTTTGGTAATTTTGGTAACTGTACTTCCTGTGTCTGTTCATTTTTCAGTGCCTGCTTTGCTGCGTCCTGTGCGATGATTGCTGCTGCTGCTCACAACCCTGAAGGTAACGCAACACAAAACACTCATGACTATCATCACTTGTTTATCAGTTTATTCATTTGTTTCATGAGAAGGAAAGGAACTTAACAGACACCAGTATTAAAAAACAAGGCATAAACATGGAGGAATAAGCAAAAATACCTTAAATGAAAATACTACCACAGACAAAACAGGGTCACAAATATACAACACATTCAAGAAATTGAAACTGTTAAGAGTCCTCATTTGCTAAAAAACAATCACTTTAAGATTTATGTAACATAGAAAATAACAGAAACAACCGTATTTCAAACTGAAGGCTGTGCTAATATTTGCTTTTTCTTTGCAGTCCGTCCAAATGCAGCCCACGCAAAAAGACAAGCATAAGTTAACGCTTTAAAATTTCCTAGTTTAAAGGACTGTGAAAATAATTAAATGAATATAAAAAAAGATTTTCTTTGGTGTCTCTAAAAGGGGAATTTTTAACTGTCTGTGAAACAGATTGAAATGATTCCTCTTCCTAACCTTTGAAAGCAAACAGGAGGCACCAAAATCATCTAAAAGCAAAAGTCCCTGTTAGTAGATGTGGTTTGTTGCTTGGATTGGAAATAAATGATCCCACTGTGTTACAAGTATTGTGCCATTCAAGTATTTACATTCACCAGTCAGATCCAGTTTGGCTCAGTGAAAATGGGTTTTGTCTTTTAAACTCAAGAGATTAAAAAAAATCTTTCTGACATTAACAGAACAAGAGAAAGTCAAAACTTTTATAACTCTTTTGGAAACTCATTGGAGTAAATTCAGTGTAGTAGCCATGAAAGTGACCAGTTTTGATCAGCTTTTTATTTGAACCAGACTTCAAGGTGTTTCACTTTTTTTCCAATTAAAAATTCAAGTTTGATAAAGACTAAAAAAAATGTTTCATCTTACACATCTCTATAATGTGTTTCTTGGAATCAATCTTTTGTTAAAAAAAAAATCATGCACGTATGATTATTTTTGGTATTTGATATTACATTAGAGAAAGTTTTAACGTATCTTTGCAGATGTTTGGTGCAATATGAATTCTCAGATGTATTTTACAGTAGTGAAAAAGGTTGTATCACTTGCGATTCACTTGCACCAGGCTGATCAGTGTGTATAATCTGATTAAACTTTTCCCATTCATTTGATAATGGATGAGATTCAAAAAAGTGGAAAAGCTGAATGTCCCTCTGAAAGTTAAACGATAACTTATTCATGTTCTTCATTTCCATGTGTTTCCATCAGCGCTGTCCGTTCTTATCTTCCTGGCTGTCTCTTTCAACGGCTTTGGAGGAATCTGCCTGACCTTCACCTCACTAACAGTACGCTTCCCACTCTACAAACACACACACACACACACACACACACGCACACACACACACGCACACACACACACACACACACACACACACACACACACACACACAAACAAACAAACAC
>RPOG01003799.1:0-46912 GCA_008086565.1 Thalassoma bifasciatum | reverse complement strand
TGTATATGGGTCAATGACAAAAAGAGGGTCTAAAAACGTATTTTTAAAAAGTTCTTTGAAAATGGATAAAAACATATTTCTGAGAGAAGAATTATGTTTTCTAACAGATTTCAGTAGTTGACCAACATTTCAAAGATTTTAGGTTCATTATTTTTTAGTATTTTTAATTTGAGCACCCAAAAATGTCAGGTGGCGCAACCAAATATATGAAAATATATTTATATGTTCCTGTTATTTTTTCTGTGTGAAATTATTGGCAAGTATCTCTCAAGTGTCTGTAGTGACTCATACATTTTCATTTTGTGTGTTTCATTTCTTTTATTTGTGAATAAGATAAATAATTTGATGTTAAAATAACATTTCACATTATTACATTGGTTGTTCCACCTGACATGGAAATTGTTCCAGTCACCAATGAAGTGAAAAAACCTTTTTTATCAGTATTTCAGAGAAATCTACAAACTTTTCCACTTGGTCACAAATGTCATTTGGGCTCCTCTGGCTGATGCAGTTTCCTGTTTCCTGTTTTATTCTCTTCACTTTAACATAAAAGTCTAATGTTACGGTTGCACCACCCTGACATTTGACAAGGTGAAAATTACGGGACAAAAGTTTTTTAAATTTCTCAACAGCTTTAAAATTCTTTTTATTTGCAAAGAATATTTTATTTAAAAAGGTTGAAGCATAAAATAATGCCACTGTATTTTTAATTTCCATTTACAATAACTGACATTGAATTTTTAGAGTTTAATTACTGTGGATACTTGTCAGGACGGTTGCACCACCTGACATTTTGGGGGTTTGAGGAACCAAAACACAAAAAAACATGTTATATTTTAATAGTTTAAAGATGTGTTCAAATAACACCGGTTTCATAGAATAAAGAAATACATGTGATGAAATACTCAATTCATGATGGAAGGAAATATTGCACTCGGACACAAAAAAAGGGCGTTATGCCATTGACCCTTGTATGAAGCTGGGAGGGGCTGCTGTGCAGGTGAGTGAGGAGGGTTTGTCCGCCTGTGAGTGGTTTGGATCCGTTGGTTAACTAAGCTAAGCATAAAGACAAAGTTCAGTAACATAAAGACCTAACTGTGCCTCTAAATGTCAATATTTCAGGTAACAACATCAGCATTCAGATCATAAAAACAGAATGAAACCAATCTCTGTGCTTCTGTGTGAAACTACTTTTCAGCTCAGTGTAGCTAATTTCTGCTAAAATATTCTGATACTTTCATGTCAGGCTCGTTTCCAACCTTTAAACCAACAAAACTTCTGACTGCAAGTAACCACAGGCTGTTCTTAAAATGTCTCTCCTCACACAGGTGTGGTGAAAACTGCTCTTCTGAACCTGTAACCCGATGTCACGGTGCACTGAAGCACACATGAGTATCTGTTTCATGACTGCAGGAAGCTAAAGAGATAAATCAGTGGAGGTCAGCCAGCCTGTGCCGAGTTTCACTTTGGTTCAAAGGTAAATTTGTGCTAAAGCCAGCGGCGGATGAAGCTGGCATATTTCCCCTTTGAGCGTTACGTAAAAGGATAACTGGGTTTAATATCTGAGCGAACTCTGAGGAGGGTGCACGGGAGTGTTAGGAAAGTATTCATGCTCTCGCAGAGACAGATAAAGCTGCAGTCAGACCTGACACTCCTCTTTAAGTCGCTGTGCACAGGCAGCCAATGGGATTTGCTTTAGTGTGTGAAGAGCACGTCTGAGCCTCCTCTTCCCCCTCAGCTCCTCGTCTCCTGTGCCTCAGCCGGGCTTTGAAGATGGAGTCCAAAAAAAAAAGAGTGTGTGCATGTGTGTGTGTTTTGCAATGCCCAGATGAGAGGTGTCTTCAGGCTTCCTGGACTATTTGTTTATGTGAATATGCATGAAATGTCACTGGATATTTTCTGTTTTCTTACATGTTTGTGTGTAAGTATGACTGCAAATGTGTGTGAATACTTCAGTGCAGGTTGTGTATGCATGCCTGTGTGTGTGTGTGTGTGTGTGTGTGTGTGTGTGTGTGTGTGTGTGTGTGTGTTTTGCAATGCCCAGATGAGAGGTGTCTTCAGGCTTCCTGGACTATTTGTTTATGTGAATATGCATGAAATGTCACTGGATATTTTCTGTTTTCTTACATGTTTGTGTGTAAGTATGACTGCAAATGTGTGTGAATACTTCAGTGCAGGTTGTGTATGCATGCCTGTGTGTGTGTGTGTGTGTGTGTGTGTGTGTGTGTGTGTGTGTGTGTGTGTGTGTGAGGTGGCAGGGCAGGAGAAATGGAACAAGGAGCTGAGAATTCTGCTTCCTGCTGCGGCTGCTGATTGTTTCTGCTCTTTGCTGATAAACGGCAGCTCTCCCTGCTGTCTAATCCCTCTGCTACAACACACACACACACACACACATACACACACTTACAGATCTCACAAGAGGAAACAGAACAAACTTTCCTGGAACGATCAAAAAGACTAACTTTTCTTTCAAGATACATACATTTCTAAGAAGAATCCACTCGTAATGTTTGTTTTTTGTCTGGATACACAAAAACAGTATTTATGTTAACTAAACACACACACACTCACACACATATACAGTACACACAAGCACAATGAGTCAGCAGGGATAAGAAGAGTGGAGGTAATTTAGGAACAAAGACAGAAGACTGGAGGAGCACAGAGCAGAGAGATGATGCTTGTAAGTTTGGATGACTGTAAATAAAAACAGTCTGCCAAAGATGTCTCTTTCCTTTTTTATCGCCCGACAAACTCTCCTCCGTTCTCGTAAAGCCACAACAACACGTCTCACCGTTGAGTTAAAGCGCAGATGGCAAATGTTGCAGGAGATGATCTGTTTCTTCTTGAGGGGCTGAGGGACGCCGAACGTGTGGTTGATCACTGCCTTCTGGACAGGGTCCATCTGAGGGAGAGAAACACAAACAGGCTTTTAAAACAGACGTTTCTCTGCAGCAATGCATCCGTTTCATCTCATACTCAGAGAATCTGTCAACGATGGAAGATACTTCTCAGTCACAGTCGCCTCAAAACGAAGCAGGAGAAACATTTGACCTATGGTTAAGCCAATAACGATGCGATAGCTATTCCTGTAAACTCAGACATAAGGTCACTTTTCACTCAATTCTATGAGTTTTTTTCTTGGATCTTGAGTTTAAAAAATGGTCAAACTGAGTTAATAGTAAGGCTGAAAGATTTATCATTTTCTGATTGAAATTGCAATTTCAAGTGATTTTTTTTTTTACATCATTTTGAAAAGTTAAGAGATGAAACAATGATTTTTTTTGTTCTACACTCATTATGACCAAAAATATGGTTAAGAAGTCCAGTTTGTAAATTACAAGAATCATAATTAAAGTCCAGACTCAGGGTTTTGAGAAAAGTCAAAATTTGCAATATTTGCCATTTATGTTAAAATTTTGTCTTTACTTCTCATAATTGCAACTTTTCATCTCTAGCATTTTCAAAAAGTTTATGCTTCATTTTAAAAAATCTGGCTTTTTTTAAATTTTTTTATCTTAGACTATTTTTTATCTTAAATTTTTTTACCTTTAATGTGAAATTTCACACTTTTTTTTACATAATGTTATGGTGATGTCTTAAAATTTGGAATTTTTAATCTCAAAATTTTGACTCTTTATCTTAAAATGTTGACATTTTTCTACAAGTTAGAAACAATTCTTACCATCAGTTTTCATTGACAGCTTTGATGTTTTGATGCAATTTTCTGTCAAGTCTGTAAATGTTTCTGTACTTTGTGAAAATTTCACTGAAGCTTGATCTGAAGAAAATCGTGAATGGAATTGAAATCCCAAAATCTGCCAGAAAAATCACAATAAGATCTTTTTCTGAAACCGTTCAGACCTGGTTAATCGGGTACATGAAACTCTGACACATTTTTATCCTGAGAGTCTCAATGACAGAGTGTTTCTGCTGCACAATGGCAGCTAGAGAAACGGGATTTTTAGGCTTCAAAAACGTAGAACGGTGACAGGCGGAAGCACGCTGTCCATTCTATATACAGTCAATGGAAAAAATACATATGTTCTTTTTTTTCCCTTATTACCCAACACTATATCAGAATAACATTTTGTAAGCAGTACTTAAAACTCAAAAATGTGAGAATACAAACAGGTAAATGTTTTCCAAACAGGAAGTTCAGACTCGTAACTGACTGTGGCTATGATTTTTTCTCATATTCTGAAACAAAAACCTGTAAATTTGTCTTTAAGTGAAGCTTTTTTATTGACTTTCTCAGCAATAAAATTATTCGTATTTTCCTCCAATGTGTAAGTCTACATGATTTTTGATCTTCAAAACTCTGATTTCTGGCTTAACCATAGATCAATGGTTCCCAACCTTTTCCAATTCAGGGCCCACTTAAGTCTCAAATATTTTTCGCGGCCCACCTCTCGCCCCTTAAATATGGAGGTCATATGATGCCTCCTCTGGGCACTGTATATATATATATATAACTATTTAAAAATGTATAACCCTTGGGATACCAAACCCATTGGGGGGAGCAAAATAACCCACTTACTTTTTAAAAAATTATTATTATTATGATTATACACCATGTATTTACACTTCTGAAATCTTTTGAATTTTGTCTGAACCCATAAGGAAGCAGGGCTTCACTTTTTGGAGAAAAATGAGACCACCGTGAGAAAAAATAATGTGACCGAAGCAAAAAACAACCAGACAAGTCTTGGGCCCAATTCCAATTCCTTTCTTAACCCTCAAGCTCAACCCTCAATCTCAGTAGCCCTCAAAACCAAGTGTTCAGGTCTATCTTGTGACTTAGAAATGGGACACCCCTTAAATGCAAATGAAATTGTTGTGGACTGTCTGTCAGTTATTCCTTCGGTTAGCGTTATCAAAAAAATATCTGTATAAATAACACAGCCACGGACATATTCAGCTGTCACAGCATACCATAGTTTATTGAAAGGTAAAAACCAGCTATAACTATCGTTACATAACTCTGCAGCTACAGGAGATGACATTAGCCCGGTCATCTTATACCATTATCGGCACAAGCATGTTATATAGGCTGTTATCTTGATAAACAATTACATTACCACGGAGAAAAATGACCATTTTGTAACGTTAACTAACTTTAACGATAGTAACATGGCTTGTCCGCACCGGACGCTATTGACAAAAGATCGTAAAATAAAAATAAATGTTCTGCAACAACGAGGTAAATAATCCATAAAATGGGTCTAAACTAAAATAATACAATGGTTTTCCTAATATTTATATCTCCATTAACAAAGAAAATACTATATTTGTAGCTCGCCTTCTCTGCCGCTTTGGACGCCATGTTTATTTACCGACAATACGCAATGCATTCTGGATGTCCCTTAATCCCAAGGGTGGTGCCGGAAAATCTCAGTATTGAGGGAGATACAGCCTCAAACTTACCCCTCAACCTTAACATTCTGAGAATCGGGACAGCACTTACACTTCGCCGGAGCGCGCATTTTGAGATTGAGGGTTAAGACAGGAATTGGAATTCACCCTTGGTGTCTCTGGAATGAAAATCCTTTGAATGGTGACTGAGTTTCAACATTTAAAGCAGTATTCTGTATGTTTTTTTTGTTTTTCTGTAATCACAGCCCCTCAACACACACAAAAGTCTCACTTTTTTGAAATTATTTGGCGGCCCACTTGCAACATCTTTGCGGCCCACCAGGGGGCCACGGCCCACAGGTTGGGAATCACTGCCATAGATCAATTGTGTTTCAGACAAACAAATAGCTCGATGATGTGGGATTCAAACTATAAAGATGAAGCCAAAATCTACAGATGGTTGAAGTAAGACCAAGCAGAGAAGGAGCCAAACTAAGAAGGTTGAATCACTTCAGTTAGCTTCAGTCTTCAATGTTAAACTGAAACATATATGAGCTGAGGAACAAAACCACACACAAAGAAAATCCTTGAGGAAAAGAAGCTTTTTTTAAAATAGAAAGAGAGAGAAATAAAGCTTCACATAGTGACTGGTGATGATCCAAGGCCTCACTCTCACAGATCTCTGTGCTTACATGTGAGATCCAGAGTTTTCTCATTCAGGCTTCACAATAAAACGACCTTGTTCCAAACACTCGAGTCGTTTTCGCGGCACAAGAGGACGCAACAACACTCAGCACTGATGTGAAAAAAGAAACATCACTATTACTGATGTGAGGTTTATTTTTCAAAACATTTCCAATCTCAACAGAGTGATTGATGATATAGTCAGACATTTATGAGAGTAAGTCAAAATTTAACGGCAGATATCAGATTTGAAAGTGGAGAAAATGAAACGCTCACTCAAAAGCTCCACAAAGACTTTTTTATAAAATTTATGAATCACATTAAAGACCATTCAGCTCCACGTGAAGTAATTCTTCCTTTTTAATTCAGAGACAGAAACCACACTCAGTCCTTGAATCCACTCACATCACCATTTTTATTTATTAGATTCTATTTCCATTCAACCTTATATGTTTATTTTTCTGCAGGGATTGTTTGTTTCAGTGTAAATTCATCAGGCTCTATTTTTCTGATTGTTGACTCCATCCTCCACTACATTTCTGTCTTATATGTTTTGTATTTTGGAGAAAAGTCTAATAAATTTAGTTAAAACAGCAAATTAAATGCGGGGTAATGTATTCAAAATCCTGCAGGGGATCTTTGGAGCTTCCAGCTAAACTAAAATCAAGAACATTTAGGATCAATAAAGAAAAGGTTTCACTGGTAACTCAATATCCAGCAGTAAAAGCGCCACAGTATCAGGATTCTGAATTGACTGCCTGAGAAACTATTGGTTTTGGAGAGGTGCTGGTTAATAAGCACTTCTAATTACATTGATCGGAATCAATGAAGGTGTTTGAAAACTCTTTTTTGAAAGCATCTTAACATGAAAATCTCACAGTTAAGTTCTTTGCATGAAACTACTTTTCTTATTATTCACATTTTTGTCCAGAGGAAGGGCATCCAGACATTATTATCCACAGGTTAAACTTCCAGAGGGCATATTTGCACCATTAATCCACTAGGAGGGCATCCAACTAAACCAGTATCTCACTTTTCAACCACTGGAAGGGCATCCAGGCAACACTTTCTTATTTATAGTGCACTGGAAAGGCATCCAGAGGGCAATGACTTTCTATGTATCCATTAGTATGGTATCTAATCATGCGTTTTACTCACTGGTAGGGCTTTTCAGGGATAGCCTCACTTTTTTAACCACTGGAAAGGCATTCAGGTGACACTCTCTCACATTTATCCACTGGTACGCTGCAAAAACTGAAATCTAAGCAAGTCATAATGTCTTATTTGTAGTAAAAATTGTCTTATTGTTCTTAATTTGAGCCACATTCACCAGACCAGGTCATAAAAATGTCTTATTTCAAGTTTTTTCTGAGACAAAAATGAGGTGTAAATTGCTTGTAACCATAGACTGTATAATGAGTGGACGTAACGACGTTCGGCTCAAACTGAAGCCTCCAGCAGATGCCCCGCCCCCTGGTGCCTGGCTGCAGTATAGGTCATAAGCCCCGCCCCCTGGTGCCTGGCTGCAGTATAGGTCATAAGCCCCGCCCCCTGGTGTCTGGCTGCAGTATAGGTCATAAGCCCCGCCTCCCCATGTATTCCAGATATGAGCTGGGAAAACTTTAAAAAATTACGATACCACGTAGAAACGTTTCTCTCATCCTTACGCTAAGGTAGTATGATGATGTCATCTAGCTACATGGTGTTCAGGTGTTTTTTTTTCTAAGAAGTTAGTTTCTCATTAGTTATTGGACGTTAAAAACCGTGATATAAGTTTCGTTTTACGATAGTTGACAGCTGCCGTTCATGAGTATTTTTTCTTGGGGATATAAGAAACTTCGGGAAAGAGCCAAAAGGAGACTAAACCTTCTGAAGAAGAAGAAATAAATATTTTTATTTCTCTTTTTTACTTGGCTCCTCCAGAAATTCTCTACTGCGCAGACTCTGGCTGCACAATGGCGGCTAGAGAAACGGGGTTTTTGGCTTCAAAAACGTAGAACGGTGACAGGCGGAAGCACGCTGTCCATTCTATATACAGTCAATGCTTGTAACAAGTCAAAAAAATCTGCCAATGGGATAAGACAAATTCTCCCGGGAAGTTTTCTTGAAACTAGAAAGATGTCTTAAAACAAGAATCTTTTATCTTATCTCCAAATGTGATATATATATGATATATATATCATGATATATATATATATATATAATATGTGACTCCAAAGGTCACATTTGGACTTTTAATCCACTGTAAAGCCACCCAGGGTGTGCTGTTTTTGTTTTCATACATAGGTAACGTATCATGTTCTGTTTTCTTCTTGTCTTCCAGTGGTTGACTCGGATTTTAACAGTCCGTTCTGCCTCCTCTTTCTTTTATTCTCTGTATTTCTGTGATTAAAAACACATTTTGAGGCTGTTCTTGTTCCCCTCTCTTCATTATCTCCCTGCTGCTGTTGCCATGACTCAGTAAAGTTGAACTAAACTGTCAGTTCACTGAACGCACCTGCGTCTGCTTTACCGAAGTGACCCGGAAGCACAGCTCTGTTCGCAGAGATCTCATCAAAGTCTCAGAGATTTCAAACATTTGCGTTTCAAATACTAAAACACTTCATTTATGACGTACGTTGATGTGTTACAGTTTATTTCTACACAGGAAAAACAGGAGAACTCTGCTGGTGAGGATTAATTTCTCGCTCTACGTGACTGGTCACTGTTTTTAAGATTATAATTAAGATGTAAACCACATTCAGTCTTAATGCGCTGCAGGCGAAAGTAATCATGAGGCCGCCCTGTTTTCACAGAGCAGAATATATTACCCAACAGCTTCCCCACCTTATCACTGACACGAACATCGGGTTTAATTTAACATCCAGACCTCAAAATAAGACCAGATGAGACGAGTTTTACTGTACGGAGTCAAAGCACGATGCTGAAATGCTAAAAACTGAAAATATGCATCATGTTTTCTGGCTCTAAAATTGAGAAATATTCAGTGTAATGTTACATCTCGTACGGAGGAAGTCCTGTGAGTCAAGAAACATTCAGATGTGCTGGAAACCAATGATCTCCGAATGGATGATTCACCGCTTAAAGCTGATGATGCTGTGATGTCGTCGTGTCTTTGAGGTTATCATAAATCACAAACAGGAGACAGCAGGAACTGTAGTTGTTGAAGATTAAAACTGAAAACAGCAAGAAAAAACATCACACCTCGTAAACAGACCTCCTCCTTCATCACGTCGACTTCATACGTCTCCTTATATCACGGCGTTGAATCAAAGCCTGTTTCCTCCACACGGGCCTTTAAGGATACGTTTGTTTCTTCTAAACTGACTCCACCGCCATCGTGTTGTTTCAAGCCTCGCTGCAGCTCATATTTTTATAGAGTTCGACGTTATTGTAATTTCAGGAAATGTGGTTGTCTAATACATTATGAGTCACTGCTGCCCACAGGGAAGTGTTTTAGCGGGGTGTCTTGGGCCGACTAATTTGGTTTTAACTGTCTGCAAAAAGACTGCAGAGAGTCCCTGAACAGAGCAGGATAAACAACAGAGAGAGAAGAGGATGATCATCAGAGGACAGCTGATTTTAAAACAGGATCACATGACTTTCACCTCAATGGAGGAGAGTCTGAATGAACTAAATAACGATTTGCACGGGGTAAGACTCACAGGACTCCAAAGAAATGGTACCTTTGGACCATTTTTGGCAACAAACTGACGATGATCCAAATTTAATCCCAACATTATCGCCATTTCTGTTGACTTTGGCCATTTTTCACTGTTTTTCGTCACTTTTTTCAACATTTTTGCTACTTTCTGAATTTTTAAAAGTTTCCTCCAAGATTTTTCTTGCTCATTTTTGTCACTTTTCACTCTTTTGTTTGCCACTTTTAGACCATTTTTCGATACCTTCTTACTACTTTCCGGGTTACCTTCCAATTTCTTGCCACTTTTTTGTCACTTTTTGCCCATTTTGTGACACTTTCTACTCTTTTTTTCCACCCTAGACCTTTTTTTTTTTGCAACAAACTGACAATGCTCTAAATTCAATCCCAACTTTCAAACGATTTCTGTTGACGTTGTCACTGTTTTTCTTCACTTTTTCACCATTTTTGCTACTTTAGGAATTTTTGACAGTTTACCCCAAGATTTTTCTTGCAGATTTTTGTTGCTTTTTAGCCCATTTCAGTCACATTTCACTCTTTTTTTGCCACGTTTGACCCATTTTTTGATACTGTCCCACTACTTCAGGTTCACTCCCAATTTTCTCGCAATTTTTGACACTTTTGGATCATGTTTTTTTGCAACAAACTGACTGTTTTCCAAATTTAATCCCAACTTTCTGACCTTTTTAATTGACTTTGGCGATTTTCACCATTTTCCACTGTTTTCGTCACTTTTTCACCATTTTTGTTCCTTCTAAAAAATTTTCTCGCTAATTTTTGTTGCTTTTTGGCCATTTTGGTCACTTTTCACTCTTTTTAAGCCCCTTTTGCCTCATTTTTTGCTATTTTTGAAGCATTTCCAGGGTTTATCCCAATTTTCTTGCCAATTTTTGTTGCTGCCTTTACGTTAAATATAAATCATCAGAAAGCCCCAGGTGAAAGTATTCTGTACAAATAGACTTAAGTTTAACTTCTGATGAGAAACGAACTCATAGCATAGCTGTAGAAGCGGTTAAATGAAAGTAAGGACGACACATTTCCTCCTTGAACATCAGATATCAGTGAGGTTATTACACATCCCTAAGGACCAGGTGAACGACTACAAACACACCCGCTCTAAAACCTCCACCCTGGAGGTATTTCTCTCCCTCAGGACTACCTTTGTCTTTTCTGTGCTTTATTTTGCTCCTTTTACATGACACTGAGCCACCTCTGGGAGCCACTGACTTTTCCCTTCACCGGCTGAAGTTCGACCATGAAACCAAGCTCTCCCACTCTTGTCCACCTCTGCAGGGCAGGCTGCACACAGCTATTTGTTTTAAGAGCTGAAGAATGTGCCCATTGTCTGTCCGCAGTCATCCTGAACCGGCTGTTATAAATGCATCTTTTGTCCAAAACCTTCTGTACTCCCCCACCGCGCTGGTGCAGACAGGAGTTATCCTGCATCAGGCGGCTGTGCTGGTGATGGGGTTTCAAGGTAGGGAGAGGATAGAGACGTGCAGGAGTATGAGGAGGGGGGAGGTAAAAGGGGACACCGGGGGAACTGGAGGATATTTAGTTTTGGAGACAGGTGCATTCATCTTCTCCCCCTCCTGCACACGCCTGGGACAACATGTGCCTTATCAGGGCTGAGAGGACCTGGGGCTCCCCGTTGAATGGACTGTGTGATTAATGCCACAGCTGCACTGTCAGAGTGTGTGTTATGGAGGCTAATCATTTCCTCCCGGGACTGAAGCGACACTGATTTGATGTTATTTCCATAGCTGTCATAATTTCTTCATCCTGGCTGTGGTGGAGAGGCTGACTAAACATCTCTACAACTCTGTGAATATGATGATAGAAGCATCAGCTTACTTTATTATATGGAACAACTTTTACTCAACTTTACTTCCTAAAAACTGCAAAACAACTTCACTAAATGCAACATCAGTTCCAATGATGTCGGAACGTTGTGCTGTACTTAAATAAAAACAGAAGACAGTGATGATTTGCAAACAGGTGAGTGTCATGATTGGGTATAAAAGGCTCAGTCCTTCACAAGCAAAGATGGGGCCAGGTTCACCACTTTGTCAACAACTGCGTAAGCAAATAGTCCAACAGTTTAAGAACAATGTTTCTCAACTGCAGGAATTGATGGATTTCATCATCTACAGTCCATAATAACATCAAAAGATTCAGCGAATCTGGAGAAATCTCTGCACGTAAGCAGCAAGGCCCAAAACCAACATTGAATGGCCGTGACCTTTGACCCCTCAGGCGGCGCTGCATTAAAAACCCACATCATTGTGTAAAGGATATTAGCACGTGGGCTCAGGAACACTTCAGAAAACCATTGTCAGTTAACACAGTTCATCACTACATCTACAAGTGACAGTTCAAACTCTACCATGCAAAGACAAAGTCAGACATCAACAACACACACAAATGCCGCAGAACTTTGGAAATCATGGACGTGGTGTCCTCCAGGCCAAAGCGGAAAAGGACAATTCAGATTGTTCTCAGCAAGTTCAAAAGCAGCATCTGTGATGGTATGGGGGTGTGTTAGTGCCCATGGCATCATGAGTAACTGTCCCAGTATCTGTGAAGGCAGCACACTGCAAAAACTGAAATCTAAGCAAGTCAATTTGTCTTATTTGAAGTAAAAATTGTCTTATTTTTCTTGATTTAAGCCACATTCACCAGACCAGGTCATAAAAATGTCTTATTTCAAGTTTTTTAAAGACAAAAATGAGGTTTAAATTGCTTGTAACAAGTCAAAAAAATCTGCCAATGGGATAAGAAAAATTCAATTGTAAAGTTTCTTGAAATTAGAAAGATGTCTTCAAACAAGAAGGTATTTTTGACTTGTTACAAGCAATTCAGACCTCATCTTGTCTTTAAATAACTTGAAATAAGACATTTTCCTGGACTTTTCAGTTGAATGTAGCTCATATCAAGAATAATAAGACAATTGTTGCTAAAAATGGAACATAATGACTTACTTAGATTTCAGTTTTTGCCGTGCATTAATGCTGAAAACTACAAACAGGTTTTGGAGCAACATCTGCTGCCATCCAAGACACTTTGTCTTCGTCAGGGACGTCCCTGATTATTTCAGCAAGACAATGAAACCAAGACACATTCTGCTCCTGTTACAACAGCGTGGCTCTGTAGTAGAAAAGTGCAGCTACTAGACTGACTGAACAATTAGTATCCTCACAGGAACACGTTGCAGGCATCAAATTCAAAATGAATGTTTGCAAAAAAAAACAATTAAGTTCATTGAACAAGTTTGCAGATCTTCATTGTGTTCTGTTTTTATTTACATTCTCCACGATGTCCCAACTTCATTTAAATTGAGTTGTAAAACAGTTCCTGTCAGCGTTTGTACTTAAACAGAGTTATGAGGCTCAGACGCTGGTTTAAGGAACGAAACAACAATTTTCCTGCAGAAACATGAGCAAAATGCTGACCGGAGCTGTGCCCTGCTGCCTCCACCTCTAATATAAATACATGAGGGTGTGAGCGATGACTGTTTCCATACCGACTGTGCAGCTGAGCCACTCAATCCTCCGTAGAAGACACCGCAACCCCAAACCCACAGCAGTGGGTGGCAGAACCAATGAATAAACTGCACTTTTCACATCGCAGGCTGGAGACCCCCCACTCATGCATATCACACAGGAAAGGTCTCATCCACCCCCTCACACACGTCCCAGAGTGTGAGAGCAAGTCAAGCAGATGTCTGTGTGGCCCAACTCTCTCTCTTTTTTCCCCCTCATCCTACTTTATGCACCTGGTTAGAAAGAGTGTAAAGTGTATGCTGGAGAACAGGAAAGGATTTTAAAGTGAACACACACACACACTCACACAGAGAATAAAAGTGGGATCAAAGAAATCTGAAGTGCAGCACACTCTCTCTCTCTCTTTCTCTCTAACACTCACACACACGTCAAAAGGTGTAGAGCTTCTAAGTAAGGGATCAAAAATACAAGCTTTTAATTCCACTGTGGCGAGGTAAGCATCCAGAGAGGGGGTTGAAAACTTGACGGTTTGATGCTGACATTTCAGACAAATTAATGAGGGCGTCATCTGCAAAGATGCTGAGTCTGAGGTGACATCAGCCGCGCCGAGAGGTGAAGCGCCGCCTGAATTAAGATTAGCCGCCTAAACCTGGGGTGGGAGTTAAAGAGGGGAGTAATGGACTGTCAGAGGGGGCAGCGAGGTGGAGAACAGAGCGGACGACTTTCTGCTTTAGAACGAAAGAAGAAGCAAAACCAAAACTGTTTAAAATCAAGAATGTTTCCTCTCCAAAACAGCAATCCAGGGTTCCCACTTTTCCCTTAATATTATTTTCTAATTTTACATTTTCAGCTGCTACAGAGACAACACAGCAATACAGTATCTTTAGTCAAATTTGTCTTATTATTCTTGATATGAGCTCCATTCTACTGATAAGACGAGTAAAATGTCTTATTTCAAGTTATTTAAAGACAAAATAAGCTCTGAATTGATGGTAACAAGTCAAAAAAATCATAGACAGGTTGTTTTTTGACTTGTTACAAGCAATTCAGACCGCATTTTTGTTCTTAAATAACTTAAAATGAGACATTTTTGTTACCTGGTCTCGCGAATGTGGCTCAAATCAATGAAAATAAGACAATTTTTACTACAAATAAGACATCATGACTTGCTTAGATTTCAGTTTTTGCAGTGAAGTTATTGTGGTACTTATTTGTTAGTTGCTCTTTTCTATAGTTGTGACTTGAATTTACCCAAATTATTTCTATGTTTTTAACTTCCTAAGACATTTGATGAGCACTCTATAGCTATGAAAAATATTTATGACAAATGTATCATAGGATAATGGAAGCACTTCATTAGCAACTGGGCGATTCCCAACTCAACTTTCTCTTCTCTCTAAGGCCCCATCCTTAGAGTAACTGCACACCAATGAAGCAATTTCCTATAGGGGATCAATAAAGTATTCTGATTCTAATTCCGAGCTTAAACAACTCTGTATGTAAGTTTTAACCTGTTTGAATTCACTCACACAGCAGGAGGAGGATAAATAATTTCCCAGGACATTCAGCCTTTTTTTTTCTCATTTTCCATGTGTTTCCCATGACTGGAAAATTGGTCGATTATTTTCCAGGCTTTCCAGGACACATGGGAACCCTGTGATCATCTGTTGACATGTTTCGCTTGTTTTCACTTCCCCCCTTGAAGAAGTTTTCCTGTATTTTTAAAGAGGATACATTACAAACAGTAACAGCGCATTTAGTTCTGATGTTTCTAAACAGAAAACATAATTTTCTGGTGGAAAATGAGGAACTAATTCATGTGTTATTTCTAACAGATTCAACAGCTGACACTAAGTTATCTAGAGCGATGTTACAGACAGGTATGGAAGTAGGGCTGAAAGATTTATCGCTTTCTGATCGAAATCGCAATTTCAGACATCTCGATCATGTGATCGTCAAAACTGTCATTTTTTTTGCTCCTGACTGACCCAGGATCTTTAGTATCAGCTGTTTCACACACACGTGTTTAAGTATAAAACTGTTGGGAAAAATTCCTTTTTTTCCTTGGGATTGTTGAATCTCGTTTTTCTTATTATCGCTTATTTAATTTTTTTTTTTTTTTTGTATTCTATCTTTTTTTTTAACATAAAACAGTTATTTTGCACTCAATTGTTTTTAAAAGTTAAGAGTCAAAGGCGGCTCTTTCTGTTCTTCAGTTGTTAAAACTAAAAATGCGAATAAAAAGTCCAGTTTAAAAATAGCAAGAGTCATATTTAAAGTTCAGACTCAGTGGAGGTGTTTGACTAAGGGTTTCAAGAAAAGACAAAATTTGGCTGTTTATCCCAAAATTTTGCCTTTTATCTATTAATGTTTTCTTTATTTCATATGGTTTCGACTTAAATCTTAGAATTTTGACTTTTTATATCAAATTTCCGCTTTTTATCTCGAAAATTTGACTTTTTATCTTAGACATTTGCCTTTATCTTAAAAGTTTGACCCTTATTGTTTAAGTTCAGACTTTTTTCACACAATGTTGGATCAATTACATAAAATTTGGGTTTCTTAAATTTAAAAACATTGACTTTTTGTGTCAGAATTTTGTCTTTATTTTTCAAAATTTCCACTTTCAACTTAAATATTGACCTTTATATCTAAAAGTTAGAAATAATTCTTACCTTCATTTTTATCCTTGTATTATAGTAATAACCATTGACTGTATATAGAATGGACAGCGTGCTTCCGCCTGTCACCGTTCTACAATTTTGAAGCCAAAAAAACAGTTTCTCTAGCCGCCATTGTGCAGCCAGAGTCTGTGCAGTAGAGAATTTCCGGTGGAGCCAAGTAAAAAAGAGAAATAAAAATATTTATTCCTTCTTCTTCAGAAGGTTTAGTCTCCTTTTGGCTCTTTCCTGAAGTTTCTTATATCCCCGATAAAAACTACTCATGAACGGCAGCTGTCAACTATCGTAAAACGAAACTTATATCGCGGTTTTTAACGTCCAATAACTAATGAGAAACTAACTTCTCAGGATAAAAAACACCTGAACACCATGCAGCCAGATGACATCATCATACCACCTTAGTGTAAGGATGAGAGAAACGTTTCTACCAGGTATCGTAGTTTTTTTTAAGTTTTTTATGACCTATACTGCAGCCAGACACCAGAGGCGGGGCATCTGCTGGAGGCTTCAGTTTGAGCCGAACGTCGTTACGTCCACTCATTATACAGTCGATGGTAAAAACTGCTGATGGTTTGATGTAATTCTCTGCCGGACTTTGGGAAAACTTCACTAAAGCTTGATTTAAATAAAATTGTAAAGTGAATTGAGATCGCAATATCTGCCAGAAAAATTGCAATTAGATCTTTTTCTGAAATCGTTCAGCCCTTTATGGAAGTGTGAAATCCACTCACCGTGTTAAAGTTGGGGAAGAGGCTGAGCGGAGAGGAGCCATTGAGTCTGAAGGGCAGGAGGTGTTTGAGGTCGAGCTGAGGCTGCAGAGGCCGTCCTGGCACGGGGAGGGAAGCCAGGAGAGGGCTGCCCTGAGCCGACGTACCTGAACATCACAGAGAGAGAAACGTATGAGAGTCAGGACGACAGGAAGTGTTCACATGAGGAGTTAAAGGAAGAGGTCGCGGCGCTCCGAGGAGGCGGGACTGATTGATTTGATACCTGAGGCGCTGTTACACCTCCATCTGTGAGCAAACACACAAACATGCATGAAGCACTGAGCTGGTATCTGGGACACTGTGTTTGTCTGTTTTAAGGCGCAGAACAGGGGGTGCACATATGTGTTTGGGGGAGGGGTAATGCTCTCATTACCCTGTGTGCCTGCACTGATCCCTGCAGCACACACACTTGCCCTCATGTACATGCACACACACACAAAAACAGAAACACATCATTTAATTACTGATTTATTGGCGGGGAGACGGTGCCACTGCGAGGGGAAGATGGAAGATATCGGATTTCAAATGGACCAGGGATGAAGAGATTTCTAATTTTCCGCCTGGCTGCGTTTCAGTGGACCGGTGCGCTCGCCGGTGCGCGGGCACTTATCCCGGCACCAGGATCAATCATCGGTGTCAGCTGCAGGTCACCGTGGCCGCCCCTGAGTTCGCTTATCGCGGAGGCCTTGGTGCTTCACGCTCACACCACGAGTGAAGACACAAACCAGGCTTCGGAATAAAAACAGGCTCCGACCTTGAAATAATATCTCCACTTTGAAATAAAAAAAACATCAGTGAAAGGAGGCTGGAATAAAAGGTTTCTGTAAGTGATGAATTTTGTAGAGAGGTAAAGAAATAAAAAGGTAAGAGTGTAAAGTGGATTTTACTACTCTGATGATGTAAAAACATTTATGTTAGTTTATAAATGTGTCCTCAGTGAAATGTTTTCGTGCCAGAAAAGTTTATCTCTGCGTTAGTTTCTCTGCTTCAGTGTATGGACCATGTGAAGAACAGGAAGGACCGATAAATGTGAGAATCTGTCTGAAGTGCGGCCCGTGGCTTTTACAGCTTGGCAGGATGTGCGTTTCTGTGTGTGTGTGTGTGTGTGTGTGTGTGTGTGTGTGTGTGTGTAAACTCTGAGCATATGCTCCTCGACGCTGGGCTCAGCTTTGCCTTTGCCATGTGTGGGCTTCTCCTCTGCTGTCTGTCTGACACCCAGGGAGATGCAGCACAGGACGGACGTAGCCTACAGACACGTGGGCAGCAGCCAGCGGGGAGGCTCGCACACACACACACACACACACGCTGAGAATAGGCGGAGAAGCTGAGTCTCTTCTTGGCAGGACTATCAGAGGAGGACAGTTATCAGCTGATAGTGCCCCCCCCCTACCCCCACCTCTCTGAGGAACCCAAGGCAGCTTATTAAATCAGACGCTGGCTGTTTGCCTCCTTGGATGATAACGACGCTGCAGCCGCGGACGCACAGCCTGAATCCACGCATGTACCACAGCGAGAGACGGAGTGTGTGTCTGTGTGATTGATTGGTGTGTAAGTATTACACGGGTATCACAGGCAAACAAACACACCCCAACAAAAAGAAGTGCTTGAGCATGTGTGTGTGTGTGTGAATAAATCTCTCTGGGAGAAGGAGAAGACACACACACACATTTGTAGGGACTTAAAATCACAGCAGCATGTTCTTTCTTGAGTGTGAGCACATTTCTCTGTATTTGTTAGTGTGTGTGTGTCAGACTGTCTCATTTCAGCCTGAAGCTCCTGATAACCTCCTTCTATCATTCTGCGTCATTTTCAACTCATTTAACGTGTGTAGATTTGTGCGTGTCTTCGTACACATCTGCTCTCTCGCTCCGTCATGTCTGCGTCCAGCCTCGGTTTTACTTTTTATTTACGCCTCACTTGCGGTCCGAGGTCCAGACATCCAGAAGCCTGAAACCAAAAGTCCGACCTCTTCCTCTCTCTCTCTCCCGGATGACTCTGCTGACGGATCCCTGCCGGTCCCTCCCCAGGCTGGCCTCCTCCTCTTCCTCCTCCAACCATCACAACAACAACGCATTCCTCCCTCTCATGACTCACTGAGCGCGGTTACACAACAGCCGGCGTCACATCACATCCAGCTCCAGTTTGTGTATGTTTGTGTGCCTTTCCCGGGCCGTACGACTCAAACGTGTATTTTTCAATTATTTTTCTCTCGCTCATCTCGAAAAATAATGGATTCCAGAAAACGCCGGCGAACACACTGAGCCTTCCCTCCTCTTCGTCTTCTGCTATCACAGAATTAACTGTTCAACCCTTTAGTCCTTTTGCTGTTATTCTCTTGTCATCACTCCAGTGCTCCCTAAGGTTTTTGACAAATTGCCTTTTCTCACATCTAAATACCCCCGCTCCGCCTCCGCGCTCTGCGTCTCCCTGCAAACTGCTGCTGAGTGGCACAGGAAGGAGAGAAGCAGAAAGAAAAACTGCCTTTCTATTTGTGTCCCAGTGTAATTATGTGGGATAGATGCTGGCACGGCGGGGTCCTGGAGTTGGGTGAGTGGATCTCCACCTTCTTCTTTTTTTTTTTTTCTTCTCCGCCTGTCGTTCGCTGTCTGACCGCTCAAAGGCAGGCCGTAATTTTCNCATTATGCGCCGTGTCTCTGCTGCTCAGCCATGACTGCCTGCTGGGTAACAGTCAGACTGTCACTTAGACCTTCGCCATCGGGCCTCTGATCTGATTATCCAGCTGTGATAATGAATATCTACACGTCTCAGCTCGGATGTGTTGAACAAGGATTTGCAAGGGAAATTGCTGACCGGTGAAATGATGAGCTCTAAGTGCCGGCTGAATTACTCTGCACCATGTGGGCCGTTCTTTCGTCAGCTGCCAGAAACACATTACAGCCTCTTTCTTTGATGACGCTCAGCACAGTTCGCATATGTTGGAGCGATGGCGGGGTCCTGGCACGAATCCTCGCTCCGATCACGATGCTTAACCTCTTACGATCCACTGAGTCGTCAGCAACCTATTCATCAATCCTCTGAGTATGAACAGTAACAGCTTTGTCAAACATCAGAAGGCTAAAGTTTAGATTCTTCACATTTCAGTCTCTAAGTTTGTTTCACAGTTTTCTTCACCATGAAAACGTAATTAGTGAAAGAATCACTCACAACAACTGGGACGTCCTACCTGTTTGGGGGTCATTACGTCACATCCTGACGCCCGTACCCTGAATATTCACTCTCCTTTCCACCAGAGGAATCCAGAGTTCAAACATATCAAAAGTGTTGTTTCATCAAATTATTCCAAGTGGTGAAATTTCTCCTGTAAAGTCCGTTGTTTGTCTGTCTGTCGTGTCCGTTCTCATCAATAACAGCAGCTTCACAGTCTTAGAGCATTTCCTCCTCAATGTCAATCTGACAAAGCTGCAAGTCTTTGTTTTCTGCAGGGTTCTAGCTGCAAGACAAAAGTGACCCCATCATTTTCTGTATAGTTTTCATCCCAGGACAGCTTGTGAAAGACAACAAGTGCTCCCTGCTTGACTACAGCTCTATTACAGGGTTGTTTATTGGCGAACAATAAGCTGTTTGTCTTCACAGGAACTCAGCTGTAGCCATTTAGAACAGTGACGAGACCTATTTGTTGTCGAGCATCTTCATTCACACTCATGTGCCCAACAGAAGAGGTACAACCCATGACTAGGAACTTCAATTTCCTGATTTTTGTTGAACCCTTCCACCGAGAGGACACTGAGCACTGACAAAGCTGGTTTTGTTTGCACAGAGTCTTCCGACCAGAGCGTGGACAGTGCGTACACTTGGTCACCTGAGACTTAAAACTCTCTAACTCCTACAAAGTTTTACCTCAAAAGCTCAATTTTCACCCAGATGTAGATGACAAGGTGTAGAAGTGATGTGGTGGATTTTAAATGTCTGGGATGAAGCATCTTGATGTGGTTGGTTTTTGAGAATGGTTGTTAAGCAACATGGAGAGAGGAGTGTTTTAGCTCCATTTAACCTGATGTGGACTTTAGCCATAAATTAAAACATGACATTTTCTGAAACAAGAGATTTTAATCTTCTAAATGAGGTGTCACTGATGATTTTGGACCTTGTGGTTTTTCAGTTATAATCTTTGAAATAAAGTTTGGTATAAAAGCCAGGTTAAGTTGGGCAGTACTGGGTTAATGTGCATCTGACACACTGATGTTATGCTGTTTCAACCGTTTACCAAATCTGAGCTGATGGGACCAAAACTGACAGGAGAGGAAGAGCGTTAATATAACACCACCTATAAAACAATCCTCTGACGGTGCTCGGAAATATTCGCACGTATCCTCTGCATACAAACGGTTTTTCCCCACAAGCACCATGAGAGACTCACGGTTAAATCCAGGGTATGAAATAACACCGCTCTGCTTCTGCATGTCCAGATTTACTCCACAGAGAGAAAGAGACAAAGAGAAGGAGTCCATGAGCGAGAGAGGAAAGTGTCTCTTAACAGCCAATTAGCTTCCCCTTGATCAGGAGGTGGTGAGAGGGCCACCGTAAGAACCATTACAGCGAGGACCGAGAACATTAACCGTAATCAGTTTTAATTAAAGACTGACGCCTCGACGTCCCCGGCTATTCCTCCCCTACATCTCCTCTCCACTCACACCTTTCATGTGATAATGATCTGGAAACATGAGTTTAGGCCTGGCTGTAACCGAGAACAGGGATAAAGGAGCTTGATTGGTTCAGTTGCGAAAGATTTAAAGTTTCCTGCTTCTCTCTGAAATGATGATAAACTCTCACATAATCACCTCTGTCTCAATATTTCTGTTTGTAACGAGTCTTAAACATGTTGATATCTGAATATTTCCTCCAAGTGATTCCATTCACAGAGTTCTGGTTCACAGGGTTTGTCCTCCTCCTGCATTTTGCCTTTTTTGTCGGCTGAAATAATCTGTTTCCAGAGACGTGAATCACTGAAAAGTAGTTTCCAGACATTTCCAGAGCAAGCACAATGCATTTAGTCAAGATTAAGAAATTCAACTGGCAGACAGTGCAATATTTCATTTACCTGAAATGCATTAGAACATCAGATGCATTTTTTTTTATGTTTGTAATGTAGATGTTTTAAACTCTTCATCAGTGTTTCTCAATTCAAGAGCCAAATTGTTGAAAACTACTCTTGCAAGAGCGACAATCCAAGAAGTGAAAAGGGTCAAAAACAGCAAAATGTAGCAATAATACAAGTTCAATGTGGAAAAAATGGTCAAAAAGAAGAAAATAAAGGCAAGAAATTTGGGTAGAAAACTCTGAAAATAATCAGAAAGTTGGAAAAAATATTTCATGGGTTGTTGTCATGCTGTAGTTAATGTCAGTTTTCGTTTCCAAATATGCGTTTTCTTAACAATTCACAAGATGGCAAACCTGAATATAATTGCACAATAAGTTGCAATTTGGGGAAAGCTAAAAAAAAAAAACACAAGAGGACACAAGACTTAAGTTAAGGTATGAAACGATGAAGAAAAGACAAAAAAATGATGCATAAAAAAGTCTAAATCCTGATCCTGCCATAGAAAATTAATGATCTGTTTTTCCCAGGTGAAGTTTTATTACAGACTTATGTAATAAGAAAACAAGCATGTTTAACAAAACTTACACACTGAATTTTTTTCAGAAATTGCCAAAAAGAAATAGTTCTCGAATAGATAGATAGAAAAGAATAAAGCACTCATATTTAACTTTCACGCACGTCACTCTGCCCGACCCTGATCACAGCATGTGAGAAAAGATGACACAACTGTGAGACTTGTTGATGTAATATGGTCAAAAATATAAATAGATGCTCGTTTACGTCTATTAGTGAAATGATTATACATGATACAGAAACAGGCGGTCGCTGCGTTGATGAAACGTAAACATTAAACTGTGCAGCCTCGGTTCAGTTACATGAATCTTTTGGTCTAAAGCTGAAAAAGGAGCTCGCTTTGATGCTTTCAGTTTCGCCCCAAATATAAGACCTGGAAGTGGTTGAATAAATTCTATGTTTCTGCCTACTCTTCTTTTTTTAAATTGGCCTTTTTGAAACTCTGAAAGCCAATTTCCTGTTTGAGCACAGACTTGTAAACTATCCTCATTGGCATGCAACGTAAAATTCCTGCAAAGCTCTCTCATTTCATCCTCTCTTTTTTATTACCTGAAAGCCTTTGACGTCGTTTATTCAGGTTTTTGCTTTTTATTTCTGGGTCACTGTGGATGCCATGTTGACTGCACGGCGGAGTGTGTATTCATGTGTGTACTCCAGTGTTTGTGCAGACACAGTTTGTGCTTAAAATCTGAGCTCCAGCTCGTCTGTTTGATGTCTGAACACTGAAGAAAGTGTTTGCAGGAAGTAAGCAGTGATCAAACTGTGGGGGGAAATTGTATCATACTAATAAGGTTATGGAAGCTTTTCCTGTTGGGATTATAAGTAATCTCAGCTCCTCCTCTCCTATTTTAAGCCAATCTCTCATCTGCAGCTCTGGCCTCCTTTTTCCTCCTTCTTTCTCCCTGGTTAGCAGGAGGTGGCAGCCTGCTCCATGTGGCCTGATTATATGCAAGGCTAAGCACAGTTTGACCCACCACTTTAAATAGACTCTCAGACGACTTCATAACTTTACTCTCACATGCAATTTTAGAGGAATTATACAAAGTCGGGCGCTGAGTGTGATGAGTTTACTCCTCCGTCGGCCCCCAAACTTAATCTGGGCTCCGTCAGGCTTCTGCTCGGCTGCTGGCTCGGGTAAAACTCACATCGTTTGGGTTGTTTGAGCGCTTCATTAATCACTGAGCGCTAAATGAAGAGAAGTATGAAGAGAGATAAGAGGCTGTAGGAGATTTATGAGCAGGTTTAGACCTTAGACAGCTCATCACAGTGTGGATGAAGGTAAATAGAGGCTAAATTACAGCCAGTAAATAAAATATGACCTGATGTTCGAGCTTAAACACGATCAATAAACAGCCGCGGGCGACGGAGAGACACCGACCTCTGCACCATAATAAGACTTTAAAAAGTTTACAATAAAGTAACTAACCAAACACATTACAGGTCTCTATCTATGGAAGCCCATTTCCAACAATAAAAGAAATATGAAACAAAACTTGGCTTTGTTGAGAATTCTTTTTTGCCCAGATTAAGCCAAGATTTTGAGATAATACAAAATTTTTGAAAATAAAGTCACAATTATGAGTCAAAATTTTGATATAATCGCCAAATTACGAGGAAAAAGTCAAATTTTGACATAAAAGTTAAAAAAAAGGAGATTGTAAGTCAATTTTAAGGAAATAAAGATGTTAAGACAATAACAATTTTGAAAGAAATTGGGTTAATATTTTGAGATAATGAGTCGAATATTTAAGAAAGTACTGTCAACATTTGACAAAAAAAGTCCACATTTTTTAGGTTGTTAAGTCAAAATTTGAGGGATGAAATTTCTGGATTTTAAGGTAAAAAAAAAGTCATAATTTAGAAATTCTAAAAAATTCCAAATCATTAAAACTCAAAATTTTGGTGGATTATTAGGTCAAAATTAAGAGAAAAAGGGTAAAATTTTGGGATAAAAAAAAAACAATTTTAAATTTAGTCAATGTAAAATATAGTTGGAATTTTAAGATTAAAAACATAAATTTTTGATGAGACAAAATTTTTAAAAAAGTCACAAATATGAGTCAAAATTTTGATATAATCTCGAAATTGAGATGTAAAAGTAAAATTATGAGGAAAAAGTCAAATTTTGACATAAAAGTTAAAAAAAGGAGATTGTAAGTCATTTTAAAGAAATAAAGATGATCAGACGATAACAATTTTGAAAGAAATTGGGTTAATATTTTGAGATAATGAGTCTAATATTTAAGAAAGTACTGTCAACATTTGACAAAAAAGTCCACATTTTTTAGGTTATTGAGTCAAAATTTAAGAGATGAAATTTCTGGATTTTAAGGTAAAAAAAGTCATAATTTAGAGATTAAAAAAAATTCCAAATTATGATGAAAAGAAGAAGAAATTTGGGATTAAAACTCAAAATTTTGGTAGATTATTAGATCAAAATTAAGAGAAAAGGGTAAAATTTTGTGATTAAAAAAAAAAAAAAAAAATTAAATATAGTCAATGTAAAATATAGTTGGAATTTTAAGATTAAAAACATAAATTTTTGATAAGACAAAATTTAAAAAAAAAAGTCACAATTCAGATTCAAAAACTCAAAGTTAGGAGATGAAAAGTAAAAAAATTAAGAGATTATTAAGTCAAAATGTGGAGATAAAGAGTAAAATTTGAGATTAAAAAAATAATTAAGTTAAGTCTATATTGTGAAAAACATTTGAAATTTTCAGATAGAAAGTTAAAATTCTGACATGTTATCTCTTACATTTGAAATAATAAAGTCAAAGTTAGACAAAAGGTCAAAGTTTTGCAAAACTTTGAGATAAAACGTCCAAATTTTAAGTTTTTATCTCTTAAATTTGGCTCAATATGAGAAAAAAACCCTAAACTAAGTCAGATTTTTATTTTTATTAATCATTTTTTAAAACTTGTTTCCATATTCCTCTGATGAAAAAGTTGAAGGAATACTTTTGAAGTTCCCAAACATTTGACCTCAGAGTAGCAGGAAGCTGTTAGCAGCTTTTATTCTCGACAGCGGTCTGATGGAGGAAACAGAACCTCGCGGTGACGCTTCTTCTCCCAGCGAGAGTCTGTAATGAGTTCTGTCAGGCGAGCGGCGCGTCGCTGCAGAACCCGACCTGAGCGGAGAAGAGGCCCATCTGTCAGGCAGAGACGATAAGCCCCGAGCCATCCAAAAACAAATTGCTCAGCTTCCCCGCTGCGAAGCCCTGGGAGACGGCGAGCGGGCAACAGAGACAACAAACCAAACACTTATCTGAGCGGGAGACGCCGATGGTCAGCCGGCGCTCTGCTGCTGCACGCCAAACTTCAACGAAGGCGACGTATAAACGCTCACAGAAAGACTCAGTCCCTCGCTTTTCCTAATCTCCTCGTTTGATTAACAGGAATGACGTCTGACTCCCCCTCAAGGTGACGACAAAATTAACTTCTTTGGCGATGCTGAAAAAGTGAGGAGTGATCAAAACCAGAATAAACAAATTAAACATCCGCCTCCACTTTTGTCATCACAGCTTAACCTTCAATGGAAAGCAAATATGCTGTAATTGAAAGCTGCGCCGTGCCCACACGTATGCAAAAAGCCGCGGCGAAGAATCCTGCAGGATTGACAGGAACTCAGATGAGGTTCATTTCCTCACCAAATTGAGTCATTTGCGGAAGTGGCATTAAGTGCGACATGGTTTCTTACATGAATAAATATCAGGCCGGTCAACCAAGCGTCACTCAGACATCACGCCAACTGTGACACCTCATTAGAAATTGATTAGATGTGCCGGGCAAGCCTGGGCGCCGACAGACTCCGAGGAGAAAAATAGGCTGAAGACAGAGGTTGCTTTCTAATTTTAACTTCCAGCTGATGAGATGAGAGGAGCCGGAGATGAAAACACTCCCACAGATGCTGTGAGGAAAAACGTTGAGGTGGTTATGAGGCTGTGACGGATGTGAAATGAAAGTGAAGTTGTATCACGAACTATTCTCTCTCTCTCTCTCTCCCTTTCACGCCGGGCGAGGAAAAGCTCTTCACAATTAATGCTTCATTTACACAGCTGCAACTATTCTGAGACGAGAACATTCCCCTCATTTATACAAACTGCTTGCAGAAAGAATCTTACTGTACATCACTTGTGCATTATTACAGTCATTGTTATGCAAAAGAGCTCCTGGTAAACTGGTTGTATTCACAGCAATCTTGTAAATTACCTTCCCGAGCAGATTTCCTCCTCGCCCGCTGATCATCGACTCCCTCTCCACCTGAGTTTGTTTTCCACCAAATGCTTCGTTCCTCTCTCTGTTAAGGCTCTTTGTTTTAGACTTTTCTTATTACACACTTAATTTGAATCCTGCTTTCAGGCATATGTCTACAGCCAATTAAAACTTCTTAATGGAAATGTGTTCTGGCTATAAAAAAAGTCGAAGCTTTCCTGTTCTTTTTAAGTCTTAGCTGTAGGGCCAGCTCCCTGGATTTTTTAACACATTTCAGGGAATTGGGAGACAGCTCTTCTGTTATTGCAGTTACAGCACGATGGAAATAAAGGTGCATTAATCACTTTGGCTCACACACAATGCAAAGATCATTGTTTTAGCTCCATATAAAAGCATTTTTAACAAGCTCGAGTGCATGCAGAGGTGAAAAGGTTAGTTCAAGGTTGTGACGATGTTAAAAACCAATTACCCTTTGTTGCTTTTATAAAATGTCCTCGCACTCAATCTGCAGCAGCTCCAGAAAATGAACGAGCTAATTTTGTCCAACCTGGGCTGTAATTGTTTCAAATCAGCCTCATGCCACAGCGTCGCTGCGAGAATAATTGCCTATGAGCGTGAAGATTAATCTACAGAAGCACATCTGTGGGACTTAATTTACGGGTCTCAGCGCCATGCCTTGTGGATCCATTAGACTCATTTGGTTCTCAATCCCTGTGCAGCGTATACAGCGAAAAAACTGTGAAATAATGGAGGGGAAATGAGTCAGGAAACAAGCAAACACAAAGCACAAACTGCTCAGTATTTGTACACAAGCACATGTTCCCTGTTCCCAACGATTGTGCAAATACATGCAGAGATAGACCCCTGCTCAGGGACGGCAGGTGTGTGTGTGAGTGTGTGTGTGTGTGTGGAGCAAAAATACCCATCATCCTGAAATAATCAGTCTCTTATCAACCTCGCCTGATAATAAAAGACAAGCTCAGACAGAATCAACACATTTTAACACGCAGAATAAGTGCCATTGTTTGACAAACTGGTTTCCAATCAGCTTCAAAATCAGCGTTTGAATAGTGAGCGAAGGCCGAAGATGAGCTCTCCGGAGAGAAACAGCTGCAAGCTGCAAATTGGAAAGCGTTTGTGAGGAGCCGCTCTGCCCCTCGTCGTCTCCTTCCCGCTCTCCTCAAAGTGCTGGCGTGCAGATGTCTCCTCTCATTCCTCATGTGTAATTACAAAGATGGAGAACAGCATTAAGGGATGAGGCTTGATTTAAAGCTTTGTGCTGCAGGTGGAAAAACACAGCGAAGGGTTTAACTCCTCACAAACTCTCTCCAACATGATACTCCACAAACTGTCGTGACGCATTCGTTTTCCAAGTGAAAGTCGATCAGATCTTCTCTTTGTTCATGAAAACTTTTTCCAACGTGATGAGGTGATGTTTCTATCAGCAGTTACATCTTCAACGTTGTCTGAAACATGACAACCATAGACTGTATAATGAGTGGACGTAACGACGTTCGGCTCAAACTGAAGCCTCCAGCAGATGCCCCGCCCCCTGGTGTCTGGCTGCAGTATAGGTCATAAGCCCCGCCCCCTGGTGTCTGGCTGCAGTATAGGTCTAAGCCCCGCCTCCCCATGTATTCCAGATATGAGCCGGGAAAACTTTAAAAAATTATGATACCTGGTAGAAACGTTTCTCTCATCCTTACGCTAAGGTGGTATGACGATGTCATCTGGCTGCATGGTGTTCAGGTGTTTTATTTCTGAGAAGTTAGTTTCTCATTAGTTATTGGACGTTAAAAACCGTGTTATAAGTTTCATGTTACGATAGTTGACAGCTGCCGTTCGTGAGTAGTTTTTACCGGGGATATAAGAAACTTCGAGAAAGAGCCAAAAGGAGACTAAACCTTCTAAAGAAGAAGAAATAAATATTTTTATTTCTCTTTTTTACTTTGCTCCACCGGAAATTCTCTACTGCGCAGACTCTGGCTGCACAATGGCGGCTAGAGAAACGGGGTTTTTTGGCTTCAAAAACGTCGAACGGTGACAGGCGGAGCCACGCTGTTTATTCTATATACAGTCAATGGTGACAACAAGCAAACTTTGTAAGTCAGTAGCGTAGTTTAGTAGCCAGCTAAAGACGTGTCCTTACCGTGTAACGTTAGTGAATCCTGGTTGTGTCCTACCAGGTCTCATCTACCAACTCCAACCTCACCAAGCAGAGCAAACGTAACCTGGCTCTTCATTTTATTGATAGACTCTCAGGTTTGAACAGATCACTGCAGAATAACTGCTGCATGTGGACAGGAATCAGCATTAGCACCAACACATTAGAGACTGTTTTAGCCATTAGCTCCTGTTTTAGCCTTTTTCCGGTGTTTTGGCATTTAGCTCCTGTTTCCACCTGTGTTAAGGCCATAACTTATATTGAAGCTTGTATATCATGTTTTGGCCCTTATCTTACTTTTAAGCCTTTAACTTGTATTTTAGCTTGTTGCACATATTTTAGTGTTAAGCTTGTGTTTTAGCCTTGAGCTTGTGTCTCTACCTGTGTAAAGCTCATAGCTTCTATTTTAGCCCATGTATGTTTTCGCTTTTAGCACATATTTGAAGTTTGAAGCGTGTGTTCTCACCTGAGTTTAGCCCTTAGTTTATGTTTTGACCTTCAGCTTGTATTTTAGCTTTTAGCTTGTGTTTCTGCCTGTGTTTAGCCCTTAACTTATGTTTTAGCCTATAGCCTGTATTTAGCCTTTAGCTCATGTTTAAGCCTTTATGTTGTGTTTTAGCCTTTAGTTTGTTTTTTGGCTTTCCGCACATAATTTCATCTTAAGCTTTTGTTTTAGCCTGTTTTTAGCCTTTAGCTCATGTTTTGGTCCTTGGCTTATGCTCTAGCCTTTCACTGGTGTTTTAGCGTTTTGCACATATTTTAGTCTTGAATGTATGTTTTAGCCTTTAGCCTGTGCTCTATCTCTCTCCTGTTTATCTTTCTTCTGCTCTTCTGCCTCTTTTCTGTCAGACAGTCCGGCTCCTGTTTCCACTTTTACATCTCAATAAATCACAGCATTCAATTTCAGCAGAGAAAAACTCAGATCTCTTTTCTCACTGATAAACTTTCACAGCTGATGTGTTGTTGTCACAGAGACTTTGACTTGTCGTAGATCAATCTGGTCCAGTCCGACTCGATTGGGAAGTTGAGAAATAGCATTTAGAAATAACCTATTTTAGTGCTGATAACCTCGTCTCAGGTAAATATCTGACATGAGAATTATTCAAGATCTTCACAGCCTCTTTTAAAAATAATCTTCACGACCACCAGTGTTGGCGTTTCCCACCTTCCTCTGCAGCTCCATGGCTTCACGCTCCGCCTGGCTGCAGGGTGGAGACACAGGTCGGAGCAGATAAGGATTCTTATCAGAAGCTGTGCAGGTGTTTGCAGGTTCAGAGCCGTAACAGGATTCCTAACTTACTACGAGCCAGCGCGATTTCACTCCGTGTGAATAGAACAGGAAAGAGAGGCGCTGAAAGATGGATGTGTGGAGGTGGAAGTGGAGGTGGGGATGGTGCGAGCTGGTGGCCAGAGTGTTATAATTGTGAAACCCCTCAGTGTGCCGCAGTACAGCACGTCTTAGACACCTGCTGGTGTGGAGATAAGGAGCGAAAAAGCAATCACTCCAGCTCCCCTGCAGCACAAACGGCATCTTGCTGCCTCTCAGGCTGCTGCTTGGGTATTTTTCTCAAATATAACCAGCTTTCTGTTGTAGGTCAGCTCCCCGTGTGTGCTCTTACCTCAGGGAGGAGAGGAGAAACGCTCTTTCATTCGCAGTTAGCCAAATTAAGAATGCACACACTCTTACTGTACCTCCACAATCCTTCTTAAAATGCAAAGCAGCGCGTGTGGCAGAAGTTTCTCGTGCCAGCACGGACTGCCATTTCAAACTAACTTTATCACCCGCAGAGGTCAAGGACGAGCGGTCTGGCTGCGAGTGGGTCCTCAGACTCTCCGGAGAGTATTTCTCATTAGTGTGATTCCAGCTGAGGATTAGAACGCGAATCCTTGGGATAAATCTTTGCTCGTCACGGAGAGAACATCAGCTGTTGCAGTCAACCAGCGACGACTCCTGAATTATTCATTTCCTGTTTACAGCAGGCGACAGGTGCGTGACCTCTGTGATGAGTGCCCAGGGCGTCTGGGTGGAAGTGGTGACAAGGGAAGGAGGGTGGGAGTGGGAGTGGGGGGGGAGTCTTGCGGTGCCTTGGGGGGACAGCGACAGAGATGGGGAGGAAGAGGATTTAGAAAACTGCCTATTTGTCAAGCTCAGGTAGTCAGGGAGGTTTGGGGCTGATTTTGCTTTTCATGCTTTTAATTGTAATTCTGCAGCAGAGATGCTGCTCCCTGCAGACGTTTAGGAACGACTGTGTGGAAGACTCTTAAAGGCAGAGAAGAGTTGCTGCAGAATTGGGGGGGTGTGTGCAAAAAGCAAAGAGCGGTGAATTGACTGTTCCCCTAAATGTGAGAGAGAAAGTCGGGGTGGCAGGGGAGGGGAGGTCTGCCAAGCTTGAGCTGCCCATCAGCTGAGTGGCATTTACTGTAACCTTTCCCCTGGCTTTTAATAACCGCCGCAGAAACAGCAGAAACACGGATCACTGCGATTCACCGGGGAGCACGGGGGAATTGCAAACTGATCTCCAACAGAGCCTTGCAACACGGAGCCCATAAAACCCATGTGAGCTCGGATTCAGCCGTAAGAAACTTTATATTCAGCGTGAGAGCTTAAATGAGATGTAAAAGTGAGAGTACAGAGCGGAAAGGAAAGAAAAGAAAGCGAGAGGAGGGCTGGAGCTTAAGATTGGACCCTGAACCAAAACTACAAGATCCTAAAAGATACTGAGACACATATTGATGCATGAATTATCATAATGCAAAATCAAAGCAGCACACAGGTTTCACCTTTAGGCGACGGGGGAGAGAGAGTGACATTTCTCCCCTTCGGCCAAACCCTGCTTCAGACGAAATAACAAACGGCTGAATGATGTAGTGAGCTGTCCCCTCTGGTTGCAAAGCGGGAATGGAAGCTCACAGCTCAGAGACAGCAGCAACAAATGGCCCGTCTCTGTAACCGCCCTCCTCTTTCTCTCTCTCTCTCTCTCTTTGCTTCCATCAGCCCCGTGCATCCACAGAGACCTTGGCAGATCTCAAAGACAGATTAATCTCGATTGAAAGTTGCTGAAGTGTCCTCAAGCGCCAAAGCGTTACTACTTATCGCAGGAGAGAGCGCCGGAGACGAGCCGCTGAAAAAGACAGAAAATAAGCTGTGGGGTCATTTGGGATGGGTGAACACCCGGCGAGCGAGCGAGCGAGCGCTACTGTAAGTGCACACTCACACTACATTAAGCCGCCGTCGTGTGAAATGTTGATTTAACAGACTTCTTCCAAGTCTGCCGGTGGTAAGCTGCCACACTACTCCTGTCTGAAGTGCATAAATCTTCAACTTCTCGCAGCTCGAGTCCTGAAACAAACTCCTTCACTCACAAGAACAGGAACATGTTACGCTAAAAGCCGGAAATCTGAAGCAATTCACTCAAAAATTCAACATCTGCTGCACAAATTGGCAGCTACTGAAGCTAAAAAGCATCATGAGGTATTATTTATAGCTGGAGATTAATCCGCAAAACAAGGCTAATCTACTCCCTCAGGACTGGGTGGATATGCTGCATGGATTAAATCCTGATTGAGAAGTTCACAACATCAACTTTTCCAGTTAATTCCCAGCAAAGACTCGACAGCAGACGTCATCGTTCACTCACTGATGGAGAAAAGTCTATTTTCAAGCATTTTAACCAGAACTATAATCCACTAACAGCACAATTAATCACAACACTCATCAATAAACTCAACACCACTTCTTTAAAGCCCTATTCAAACAAGATGAGTTTCACCTGGAGATCTTTGATGATTTGAGATTATAATGGAGGACGCTTGTGTTTTAATTACAAGAAACATTAGTTCATCACACATCACATCACACACACATTACATTTAAGTTTTGTTCCATCCAAGAAAGCAGGAGCTTTGAAGTGTGGGTCAGTCAGCATGCACAGCGCCGTTTCATTAGATAAAAAGAGTACAAGAGGGAAGAAGAGGGAAAAAAAACAAATACCAGACTAAGCTCCTGTAGGGGGGCACAGTGTGGGATTAGGAAAAATTAAACACCTCAGCACATGAGCATCATAACAAACCATTACAACAAAACTCAGACTTACACATGTAGGAGGGGGAGGGGTCTCAGAGAGGGAAGGTGTCGCACAAACATGATATTTCAAGACACTCATAGGTCTTTTGATAACACTAATCCAGTACAAATCAGCATCTCCGTAATTTTGGGTGGTTATATATTTTTTTCATATGTGTCTGCAGCTTTTGTCTGATCATTTTCTGCTCATTCAGACAGTGTTAGGTGTCCTAAACAAAGGTTTAACAGCAGTTTTGATGCTATATACTACAGATGTGAATCAAGAATCCATAAAAATGGTTCAATCCATTGACATCATTAGTCTTAACAATTCTCTAATGGATTCTTTACATTACGTTACAGCGTTTGGACCTTACGCCAACTATTCTGCCCTAGTTAGCTTAGCTTCTCTCTCTCACAAGAGATTCACATTCAATCCATTAAACATGTCACACATCTACTAATGTACCAAAAATGATATAGAAAACACAGCACTAGCTTGATGCTAATGTATATGGGAAATTGCATTGATAGGCTAGGAGTTAGCATACACCAGTATAACTTTGGTTATAAAACAGAATTTCAACTTTTATCACAGAAACATATCACGATTCATCTTTGTAAACAATACTAAAAACTCAAAAATGTGGAAATACTAACAGGAAGTGCAGCAGAACTACGGCAAGCTCAAGGTTCCAAACAGCTTAAAGCTTTGTTAGGTGGCCTCTTCCAGTCAATAACAAAAAAACAAACAACCGAAAAACAATACATCGACGTCACCTGATGTGCAATTTTTGCTTATTTCTATTCATTTACATCTATTTTCATTTTCATCATCTATCTATTTTCATCTATATCTAAATCCAGTGACCAATTTCACATTTATTTTCTTATAAACTCAACAAAATGTTGTTGAAGCAGAAAATCTATAGAGTTACATCAATAAAGAAATGGATCAATAAGGACACTGGTATTAATGGAATCTTCCCAGGACGCTTAATATCTAACCAAATGATTCATCTTGGTTATGTTGGACTTTATTTACCGTTTTTTTTTTCCGTTCTTTGTAAAATAAGTCAATAAATGATATATAATAATAATAATAATAATGCATTTTATTTAAAAGCGCCTTTCAGGACACTCAAGGACGCTGAACAAGATTAAAAACAACCACAGTAAAATCAAAAGTAAGAACAAGATAAACAATAATGATTAAATCAACAAAAGAGAAGCACAAACAGAGAAGGACCAGCGGGGAGAGGAGGTAGGAGATTGTCACGTGGGGTATGCAGTCCTGAACAGGTGAGTTTTGAATGGGGCCTAAAGTCCCTTTAATCACCTGTTTTTGTCAGTTTGTATCATCACAAACTTAGAATTGTTTCTAAATCCTCTGTAAAGATTGGATTAAACATTATATGTGAGCTATAATTTGTTTTAATTTGTGTAACTGTGTATTTGAAACCCATCTAATCAGAAATGAATAGATGATTAACCCGGAGCTGAGCAGGATCCGTCCTTTAAATCCCTGAAATGATGCTTTATTTATGAAACCGTGGCCCCTCTTCTCGTCCTTCCCTCACCTTTTATGACTGAACTCAGCTGTTTGGTGTCGTCGACCTCTGGCAGACAGACTGTAACCTGTCTGTCTGCCTGAGCGAGCCTCAGTTAACCCTCTCTGCTCTGTCTGCTGCTGCTGAGACAAATAGGATTAACAGTTAATCTAGCTTTAACAACAACAACAACGCTCCGGAGAATAGGAGCCATCAAGACGTCACCAGCTTCAATCTGGGAACAATTACCTCTAATAAAATCAATTGTGTTGATTGTGTGAGAAAAGAGAAAGCTGACATGGTTATTTGCTGGACTTGATTACGTTTGATTGATTTATTTAAGATAACAAAGGGGGAAAAAAAATCCACCAACGAATGATTCCAACTGGCTCTGAGCTGAGAAATTCAACCCCGTCGTTAGGAACACAAACTGCTGCTTAGCCCCGTGCCACGCTTTGATTTGTTCCAAGATAATTGTATTTGTTTCTTGATCGTCCGCAAACAACAGCAATCAGGCGACGGATTCGCTGGCGAACGACGTCTGCTCGTGACAGGAGCAGAAGCTAAAAAAGCACAAAAGGGTCTGATGAGGTGACAAGACGAGGGTTTGATTGTGACGGGGAACAAACGAAGAGCTTGATTGCGGTAATGAGAAAATGTTTTTAACAGGTGGAAGAGTAACCGGGGAAATGTAGGATCCGCACTCCCTCTTCATTAGTAAGCAAATGAATTCAATCACCTCTCTTTGGCGTCAGCGTCCTGATAAATCTGTTCGAAGTCGAGTCTGGCTTCAGCCGCAGAGAGAAGCTTTAATAGATGCAGAGCTGCTAATGCTAATTCATCACTCTCATTGACTCTGTGATCAGCCCGAACACAACTGTGGGCCTGGAGCAAACAAACCCAGAGTCAATGAGGTTGGGGCTCCAGGGGTTGGGAGGGGGGGGGGACACTGGGGGCTGTTTTCTCCATGTTGGCTCCAATAGCTTTACAAATTTATTCATACGTCCCCAGAGAGAAGCGTAGGACTCATGCTCGAGGGGGGAGCAGGAAAATGTAGATCAAGGAGGACAAGCTGTGTCTTTAACCGAGGAGTGTGTGTGTGTGTGTGTTTGAGGAAGAGGGGGGGGCAGATCATTTAGTCCTCAACTACCTCAGGAGGAGAGATTTTCAACCAGATCAGAGAGAAGCACTGGAACGTAACTACTGCAAGCTGCTGCAAAAGACTAAAGGATGTAACCTCAGAAAAAAACAGGTGATTCTGTGAAGAGTGCAAACACCAAAGTCTGTTTATAGAATTAACAACGTGGCTCCACTTTTTACTGCTGTACCGTTTTGAAGCCAAAAAAAAAAACAGTTACTGGAGCTGCCATTGCCATTTGGGTGGAGCTGGGTAACAAAAAAGTGATAAACATAATTATTATTTTTCTTCTAAAGGCCTAATTTCTTTTAGGATCTCTTTCCTGATGTTTCTTATATCCCAGATTAAAAATTTTGTTGATTTGGGCTGAAAGATATATGGTATCGTATCAATATTGATAACGAGATATGAAAATTTAATATATTAATATCCCAATATCAAACATATTAATGATGTAGATTTTCCGCTTAGACAGTCTCATGATTATTGGTGACTTTCTGTTAATGTTGATGACTGACAGTGAGCTCTAATCAATTAACCCCACTTTACACATTCTGTTGTATTATGATACTTTTATTTTTCTGAAAAATGCTTAGTTTTGGTTAAATCCCAGAGTCATATTGTATCGTATCGATATCGAGACATGAAATTTTGTCCATGTCATTCAGCCCTTGTGTTGCCACACAATAACAATTTACAACACACATGTTGAGGTGTCACTTGTATTATTTCATCCATGGAAGTGACATCTTTGCCTAGAGGCAGTTTTATTGTAATTATTATTATTATTTAATCTTTAAAAAAAAAACGAAAAAAAACCAAAACATGTTGTTCAGCAATAACAGTTTTTGCTATTTTCTGCAAGATGTCAGAAAATGAAGCTTAAGTTGCTTATATTATGAATAACTTATGATAGTATGGCAAATAAATTCTGCCTTTTGAGGGCATGTGTGGGGGTACCTGAAAGTTATTTCATCTACAAAAGTTTGGGAACCACTCGTCTAATAACGAATGAAAAACCAACTCCTCAGAAAAAAGAGGACTTGAACACAATGCAGCTCAATAACATCTTCATATCTCTGCAGCGTAAGGATGAAAGAAACGTTTCTATGAGGTGTAATAATTGCTGATTATACAGTCGATGGCGAACACGCCAAAAGTGCTGCTAAGAACTTACAAACCAAAACAAACCATGACACTTCTTTCCTATTGGTAGAATCAGGCCTCTCATCAGCCAGTTACAATATTATACACTTGGGAAGTGAAAGGGGAAGTCTTTTAATTACATTGATAATTGTTGCATAGTTTTTTTGTGTCTCAGAGCAATGAAGCCATTCCTGACAATAATCCGATAAAATCTTGTTGAAACCTGATGGTTTTGTGAATAGTTGTATAAAAATGTATGTACTTTCCGAAAAGTTCAACTTTTTGGTCTCATCACTCCAAATGACTTTGCTCCAGAAGTTTTGAGGCTTGTCTCTGTGCTGTTACTTTGTGGCATTTGCGTAGAAATTGCGCTTTCTTCCGGGAACTCGAAATACAGCCCATTTTTCTTCAAGTGCCTCCTTATTGTGCAACTTGAAACAGCCACGCCACATTTTTTCAGAGAGTCCTTGCAAACACAGACACGTGTGCAGAGACCCAGAGATAACGATAGGATTATTCAGGTAAAAGTTGACATTTTACTATTCAGGAAAATCCTGCAGACTCTACCTTTAAGGTGAAATACTAATGTAATGTGTAATAATGTGGTCAACAACAGCCAATTGACCCTTGACCCCAGGGAGCTAATAAAGTAGCCTGTGTGACATTTGGCATGTGGCTAAAACCTATAAGTGACTGTTTGATTTTAAGGGTCTGATAACTAACATAAACGTCTCCAATGATGCTGTGACATTCATAGTCCAATCACTGTGAGATGTAGACCCAGTTAAACACAGACGTAACATCCCTCACTCGCTGGAAACATCCACTCCACAGTCCTAATCAATTCGTCAGACAGCCTCGTCCTGAGCACGTCTACACACACTTGTGAGCGAATCACTGCGATGATTAGCTTGTCCCACTTAATCACTTCCTATTAAGAGACACCTGCAAGGTTGCAGCACTCTTCTGTGATTACGTGCAATCATAAAAATGTCACATTTGAATGACAAACAGCGTGAACAGATGCAGATTTACATCCTGGAAGAATCAGCGCTTAAGATTTTCTAACTTTGAGTCTCAAAATATGTGTTTAAGAAAAAAAACACATGCACACAAGAGTCGACTTAATCTCACACATCATTTTGCATATGCTGCGCAGGCATTTAAATACACACAAGCACCCACACTGGAGCCTATCTGCTGGATAAAAGACATCCCTTATCAGCTCGCTCATAGTGGAGCCGGGAATGAAGGCATTTACTCAAATGAAAGAGGCAGCTTTTGGAGATAAGCCGAGAGAGACGGAGCTCAGCTAAGCTTTCAGATTGGACTGGGCCTTCAGAGGGAACAGAGGAGGACGGCGGGAAACAGAGGACGGATGGATGGATGGATGGATGAAAGATGGTGGATTGCAGATGAAGTGATGGGAGGACTGTGCAGGATGTGTTGAGCTTTGAGGCAGAGCTGAGGAGGAGTTTGAGGCTTTTGTCTGCGCTGGAAGTGCTTATATAAAGCCCATTTAGAGGATGTGGGTGTGAAAGGTATTGTGTTGACCCCGCTAGTTTGTCTGCGCGGGCGTGCACGTGCCCGTCTACACCTTCTGTCTATCCGTGCGCTCGTAGCTGGCCCCCCGTCTGCACGGTAAGCTGGCACGTCTTCTGCGCGGCGCTGGGCGGCGAGCCGAGCTAGAATAACCCACTTCAAAGAGAGGCATTGTCACACACTAATGTGGCGAACGGCAGCGAGCGCCGCAGAAATCAACACACGCTGAGACTGGATATTCCCTCTGAGTCCTTTCGGAGTTGGGGGAGAAAGGGTGAGACAGAGGAGAGAGAGAGAGAGAGAGAGAGAGAGAGATTTGTTGACAAACACACCGCTCTGCCAACATTAATCATGTAGACTCTCATAAAATCATTAGAGCTCATCATTCCCAGTCAGGCGCTCTCCTCTGACGGAAAGACGTGAGGATGCCAATTCCTGTCAGACATGCAAGCCAACACACACACACTCACACACACACACACAAGAAGAAAGTACACACACCTTTGTAGTGCAAAACATCTACACAGAAAAGTGAGACATCTGAACCAAAAGGCAGGCTTCAGATAATGAGAGATGTTTTTGTGTTGTACACATTCCACATGTTTTATATATAATTAAATTCCCCCAAAACACACATTTCTACACGAGAACATGCACAGAGTGTATCCTGCTCTCACTTCAGTTTGATTACACGCTGAATCTATCATGTTAATTTCAATTAAATGTGCATGTGTATGCAGGATCCATGCATGTGAATTCTCTTTGATTAATGTGTCACGAATTGGCAGCGTGAGCATTTTTAAGCTCTGATTGGAGTGTGTAAGTGTGTGTGTGTGTGTGTCTGAACAGAAAATGCATGCAGAGCAAATGCAAACCGTATGTTTTGTTTACGAGTTCAATCGATTGATTTAATGCATGTTCGTTTGCGGAGTTCTGTTGCTCTTTCTTTAATGTGATGAAATTATACAGTCTGAAAACCACAGCCCTTAATTTTTTACCATGTAAATGTAAAATCCAATCACACATTAATCTCTTAAAGCTTTTTGTGCCTCGTGTTTGTTTAAAGTCATTCTCAGTGTTGCAGCTTTTTGCTCTAATTCAGAAAACTTGTTTTTTTTATCTTTTGAGTGCTCGTACACTCTTTACGCCCTTCAGTTTGTTTTACATAATGACTGTCTGTGTTTGTCCATGCATTGGGTAAAAGGACTGGACGTTACTTTCTAACCACTGTAATTAATTGGGCGAGTGTCGGGCTGTTTAACGCCGCAGAGTTGGCGTGAGCTGCAGACCGAGGTCAGAATCCCGACCACTGACAAAGAGCTGGAGCAGAGACCGCCATTAGGGCTGGATCACCGCTTCTTCTATTTACACTCGGCGCATTTATGCAGCAGCTGAACTCTATTATGTGCTTTAGACCCTTGAGGACTGCAGATCCATGGAAGGGGGGGGGTGGTGGTTGCAGGTTGTGATGGCTGGAGTTGACTGTAAAATCGATGCCCTTTGTTACTCGCCTCCTCCTGCGTTTTGAAACTGGGGTGCTTTTACAGAGCGTCTGGTTTGACGACTTAGAAATGCACTTGAAACCAAGAGGGAGCTCAGGTGGGAGATCTTATTCAGGTTATACTCTTTTTGTGTTTCCATCCCTGCTTTTTTCAGCTGTCTCACTTTAAGCGCTCACCTTTCTTTGCATTGTTCCTCATCCTTCAGCGTGTCGCTCTTAAGGGCCTTTAACTCTTCTCTCTCAGCCGTTTAAGTCGAGGTCAAAGCGTCAAGTGGAGGACCGGTCAGCCACTTGAGTTGAAAGCTGCGTCACAAACACACACAAACACACACACGCAGGAGTGGAAGGTGATGTGTCGCCGCTCTCCGCGTGGCCTCCATCTTTAGCCTTAGCGCCCGGGGAACGCGAGGCTAAGTGGTGCGGTTTCAGCGCCGACTGCGGCGTTGGGACCATTTCTCATGTTGTCAGGGCCCCCCTGCTGGGCCGCACATATGCCTGCAGCTCTCAGCATCCAGAAGCCATCAGTTCAGCAGGCAGGCCAATCAAACCCACGCTGTCACTTCAGTGGAATAACTCCAACTGTCACTCACACACACAGATTTTCCCCGCGGGGGGCCCGAGGGCAGGAAGGGGCACATACGATCCTCGCATGCAGAAGCTGTTACGTGCGAAAGCAAAAGCATCGTTTCTGTCACAAGACAAATCATACACTCGCATATTAATAGCTTCCACCGTAAAGGGCATATATGTGTGTGTGTGTGTGTGTGTTTCAACACAGAAAAGAGCTCATGAATATCGATAGGGGTCATGGGAACCAGCATGAAAGGGTGATGTTTCAGTGGCTTCATTAAACCAATGACCTCTGCTCTCTGTTGCCCTGTAGGAGCAGTTCAAGCAGAAAAATCTACACCCAAGATTTAAATTCATTTACATAGAAAAGTGTGTTTGACTTTGATTTATGAAGACTCCAAAAGTTCACCTTCAGCCAAGAGGACATATTTATCTCAGGATTAACTTCTGCAGATTCACCAACCCAGACAAACATGTTATTTTCATGTCTTGGAGAAAAAACTTGGGGAATCAAACCAAAAAATATTTCACACTTGAATCTCATATCAAAGAATTTATCCATACCAATGCCTTTATTGATTCAATATTTTATGGATTCCCTTATCAATTCCTCCTGTGAATTTCTTGGGTCCAAAGAGTTACTTTACAGGTTTTCTAATATTGAGTTTATAAGTAAATATGTATGAAATTGATCAGTGGATTTAGTTATCTCTGGACGTACATAGATAAAAATAAGTAAAAATCACACATCAGGTGACATCAATGTATTGTTGTGTTTTATGTTACACTGCAAAAACTAGAATCCATGCAAGTCATTATGTCTTGATTTAAGTAAGAATTATCTTATTATATCACACATGAGCCACATTCAACTGACAACTCCAGAAAAACGTCTCATTTCAAGTTTTTTAGAGACAAAAATCACATCTGAATCATGAATAGCAAGTCAACTCTACCAATGGTGTAAGAAAAATTAACTTGTTAAGTTTCTTGGATAATAATTATGTCCTACTACAAGGAGTTGCAAGCAATTCAGATATAATTTTTGTCTTTAAATATCTTGAAATAAGACATTTTTCTTGACTTCTAAGTTGAATGTGGGTAATATGAAATATAATAAGACACTTTTTACTAAAAATAATACATAATGACTTGGCTGAGATTTTGGTTTTTGTTGTGTACCTACTGAAAAAAGCCAACTAACAATATTTTGAGTTGTTTGGAACCTTGAGCTTGCCGTAGCTGTGCTGAAGTCAGTGTGGAGAACATTTTTGAGTTTTAAGCATTGTTTACAGAAAGTTTTTGTGGTATGTTTCTGTGCTGAAAGTTGAAATTCTGTTTTAAAACTGAAGTTATATTGATGTATGCTAACTGCTAGCCTATCAATGCATTTTCCTGTATACATTAGCATCGAGCTAGCAGTAAGTTTTCAATATGGTTTTTGGTACATTAGGAGATTTTTAACATGTTGAATATGTTGAATCTGAATCTCCAAGAGAATAACATTTCTTTGCTGGGGTTAATAGTTGATGTAAGATCTGTTTTCTCTGGTGTAATGTAAAGAATTGATAAGAAAACATGAAGAATGAAGGCAAATGATGTTGATGTCTTGAACCATTTCTCATCGATTCTTAACAGGATCAAGTCTGAGCTGCTGTAAAGTCACCGAGCAGGAGCCGTGACTCACACACAGTTACCAGCTCTGCGTCACTAAACCACTCCTGGAAAGCGTTTAAACATCAGGAGGTCGAGGATACGAAACAACAAAAGAATCCTTTTTTTAAACTGGCATCACCTCCTGGACCGATATCTTCAGGGAAACATGAAACAAGATCAAGAGCGGCGCAGAGAAAAGGTTCGAACAAAGCGTTGAAAGACGAGCGCATCCCGTCGTTCCTGGCTGGTATCTTAAAGAAAAAGAGAAGCGCGGCGGCATAAACGTACAAACTGGGGAGAAAACATACAAAAAAAACAGCTGGGTGTGAAAAGATGAAATGACAAGAGGATTTTTTTCTGGTGATGACACAAAATGATGAAGAAGAAAAATCAGCTTGAGTGAGGAATTGTCGTTTGAGGTGGGGTGTTTGTTGAGCTAATAGAGCAGTGTGTCCAAATTGTGTGAGTGTGTGTGAGTGTGTGTGTGTGTGTGTGTGTGTGTGAGGAGGCAGAAATGAGCAAAGCAGGAGCTGGAGGGCTGCCACCTTCATCCCCTCGGCCCACGAGGGATGAAGAAAAAGACAGCAGGCTCAGGGAAGTCCATCCATCATAATGTCTTGTAGCCTCTCACGCTTTGCTTTTTATATGCATACTCACACACACTTACACACACACTCACACACACACACACACACACACTCCTGTAAGTCCAGACAGAATCCCAAAGCTGCTTTGACCGAAAAAAGACAAAACCAAAACAAGACAAGAAGACTGTTTGATGAGAAGTGGACCAAAAAGCTTCCTCTAACTCAGCTGTTCTCAACCTTTTTGAGTCACAACCCCTCCAATTTAACACGCTTTTGTATCTGTGACCCCCCAGATATGAAAATCAACACAAACCAATTAAAATATTAACAAAAAAGTGGGGAGAAAAATGGTTCATTTTGAATGTTTATGTTTCTGAACAAGTCAACATTTTTGTCTTCTCATTTTTCTTAAAATGCAAAAAAATGTCTCAATACAAGACGCTTTTTTGTCTTACTCCATTTTTAAAATTGTTACAAGTAATTCAGACCTCATTTTTGTCTCTTAAGAACTTGAAATAAGACATTTTTATGGACTGGTCACTTGAATATGGCTCATATCAAGAATAAAAAGGCAATTATTACTAAAAACAAGAACAGGAACAGAACTCGTTCAGGAAAAACACAACAGTTCAGATTAAAAAAACTTAGTTGATACAACAGATTTTGGAAAAATAATGAAGCAGAAAACAACTTAATCCATGTATCATTCGTTCTTTCCATTTTCAATTGCCAATCAAAAATGAAAAAAATGAAAAAGTGACTGGTTATCTTGTTATTTGTTTTAATCTAACACGAAAACCCAAAATATGCCTGTTTTTTTATAGCTCAATATTAGGCTCGGATCAAAAATACGAAATGGAAAAACGGGAACAAGGACTGAATTTGATTTTAATATTTAATTGGTTCGGTTTATGTGACCCGGAAGTTTAGTTATCACACTCAGCAGTTAGGAACATTCAGTCACGCCCCCCTGGTGATCACCCACCCACCATCGTAGGCGGGTGGAACGTGTGCCCCCACTTTTTGCCAGACGTAATTTTCCTAACTTTTTGGAGTTGAAGGAGACTCTACGCGCCCTGTCATTGGTAAACAGGCGATAAACAGTCCAGTGGCCATTTCTCTGAGACTGCAAAGAAAGCTCAGCTTCCCCTAAAATGGGAAAAAAAAGTGGTGAACTATGTACCGCTGTGTGTACATTTCACTGACTAACTGTGCGCAAGAACGCGTTCATTTTTCCATTTCGTATTTTTGATCCGAGCCTAATATTGAGCTATAAAAAAAACAGGCATATTTGGGGTTTTCGTGTTAGTTTAGAAAACAAATAACAAGATAACCAGTCACTTTTTCATTTTTTTATTTTTGCTTGGCAATTGAAAATGAAAAGAACGAATGATACACGGATTCAACTTCAACACCCCTGCTTGAAATTTTGTAGTTTCATATAACTTAGAATTTCCCAAAATGACTTGGGGACCCCGCAGGAATCATCTCGTGACCCCACATGGGGTCCCGACCCTCAGGTTGAGAAACACTGCTCTAATTAACCCTGTCATTTACCTCAAAACACACACACAAAAACACACACACACACCCCTCCCTGAACAAAACCCGACCTTTCCACACACATCTCAAGGTCAACGGCTGCACAAAGAGCGATACGTTAAGGTCAACCTTTGGGCGGGGGAACCAGCCCTTACCTTTAATTTGCAGTTGCTGCTTTGCTTTCAAGGAGCCCCCCCCCACCCCCTTCACCCCCACCCCCACCCCTCAAAGACCAGACTGTAACCCTAACCACATGTAATTAGCCCTGATCAAGCCTGGGACTCTGTTTAGTGGAGATTAGCTTCGCTTCCCATGCATTCCCAACCCCCTCCCACCTCAGATGCTCTACAGATAAAACAGCTAAAAGAGAGGAAGAATAGCACCCACTCCCAGAGAAACAGGCCTGTAATCAGCCCCCCCACAGACCCACAACCTGTCTCCAAGCCTGGGGGGGGGGCGGCTGGGGGGTCGTGGAGAAGGATGAGGTTAAATCACCTCAGACACACTGTTAAATGTTGTTTGTTGTTTCAACTTAAAAACATGATGTAAAGAGCTGCGTTAACATCTTTATATCAATGTTGTTCTTACACCAACAGGAACAATCTTGATTAAACAAAACACTATGTGTCAAACTTTGTCTTCTGCTGCCTAAACGTCAGAAAACTTTGAAAAGATTTGGAAAAACTCTTGTAAAACTATCAGCTCCTACGCTGCAAAAACTGAAATCTAAGCAACTGTTAGTGAAAAAATTGTCTTTTTATTTCAAATATGAGCCACATTCAAATTTCCAGTCCAGAAAAATGTCTTAATCTCTTTATACAAGAAACTTTTTTCTTACTCTGTTGGCAGATTTTTATTTTACTTGCAATCCAGACGTTGTTTTTGTCTTTAAATATCTTGAGATAAGACATTTTTCTGGACTTTCCAGTTGAATGTGGCTCATATTAAGATTAAAAAGACAATTTTTAGTAAAATTAAGACACTTGATTAGATTTCAGTTTTTGCAGAGATTTTGCAAAGACTGAATTTTTCACTATTTACAAGACTACAACTAGATCCTTTAAGCATTTTTCCCATCATGCTCAAAGTAGACACTTGATTAATTAAAATAATTCTTAATAAGAAGATACAAGTAATAATTGAATGTACCTATTATAGCAATATTGAACGTAATTCTTGTTCAGTTTTCCTGTTTCTGCTTTTGTTGGAGCTCATTTATTGGTTGGTGATTGTTTTACGTCACTGCAAGTTTGACATTATGACGTTTGTCATTATCTCAAACCCCAAACTGGGAAAAGACTGATTTGAAATATCACAAATTACCAACTTAAATCGAACAATCAAGATGACGGGAGCATGCTGTGACTTCAGGAAAACTTCTAGATTTGTTTAAGACTTTCAGTTTTTAGTCCTGGATTGTGAAAATCTTTTGGTGTAAGCCCAGAACAAGTTTGGTTGATTTAGACTTAACTTACTTTCTTTGGGTAGTTTTATGAACTAATGAATCTATTTCATCTTAAATAAAGGTTCCAGTTATACTAACCTTTGGTTTTCATTTACTCAATTTACATTGGTTACTTAACTTAACTCCTTAGGGGAGCTGTTTGAAGTGATAAATCTATTTAATTGTAATTAAACCCTTCAGTTTTGTTAACTGTGAATTCAGCCGACCAGTCATGGTGCAACATATTTAAACACTTATACACTTAAAGCCCTAATTTGCATGTTAAGTTTCAGGCAAGATAAACTGACCATTTGTTTTTGCATATAAAATCTGAAGAGTTACACTTTCATATTATATTTTCAACAGAATGAGAGCTGCTTCCAAAAAATAACATCACTTCCAATGTTCAATACGTCATCACGTTTTTTACACTTACACTTTTAAAGGGTTTCAGCCAAGACATTTATGTATTTAAAGAAAATGAAAGTTTTTATGGTTTATTGCATTAAGTCTGGACATAAGTCTAAATGTTTCACTACAGTTTGGGATATGAGTATTTTTTAGACACTAAAGCATGAAAAAATGTAGAGATATGCTCTGGCAGACTTGGCCAGGTGAGTCTTAAAAGGTTGATGAACAGTAAAGTCTCACATCTTCACTCATGGAGTAACTTTCAGGTTACAATAACTTGAAAGCTGTAGCTTTACCAAACAGCCGGGAGGGGTCAAAGTGATTGTCAAGTCGACATACGTTACTGATTTATCTGGACATAGATTTTCAAGTCGCAATATGTGAGAATAAAGTGCAAAATCACATTTTACAGTGAAGATTTTCTCAACTCTTCTCAACCGTGTGGAGTCAAAAACCGACAACATGGTGGCCGTTCAAAGACACAACGTTTCCGTCTAATTCTGTGGCGCCATGCGTTCATCCGTTTTACCTGTTGGGAGTAAAAGGTGGCGCTCGGGAGACGAAGTAAATATCTGGAGAAATGCTAATGTGGCATCCATTTGCATGAGTCATTGGCCTGTGCGCCGAAGCCATTTTAAGAGAAACGAGATCTCAAACCAACCGCGCAATCTCACTTATAAGCAGATCCATCACATCTAGAGGTCTGTTGTGTACATGTGTGTGTGTGTGTGTGTATCTGTGTGTGTGGGTGTGTGCAACTATTCCATCCCAGTCAGTAAACAAGACTATTTGAATATCCCCTTTGGTTCTTTTGAATAATCTCATCCCTTTCCCACGTCCACACACTCGTACATTTTCTATTCTTCGTGTTTGGAAATGAGACGCAGATTTAAGTGGAGAAACTCTGATGTGTGTGTGAGAGAGAGAGAGAGAGAGAGTTGGATTTTGGTTGAAGAAGGGAAGAAAAACAACAGATAGAGTGGTGTGAAAGGGTTCAGCGTGGGGGTCCATGTCTGCACTGAACAAATATTCAAGCTCAAAACCAGAAATAAGACAGAGCTGAAAATGCAAACAAGGATCTTAAATCTAAATATGTGGGT